>JBBBDQ010002285.1:0-165000 GCA_037127315.1 Ascarosepion bandense
TAGAAAAAAATGAGTCTTATTATTATTGTTATTATTAGAAAAAATGACTCTTGTTATTAGAACTTCAGAAATATGGGAAAGAAACATGGTGGGGAGTAAAGAATATAAAACAGAAAAGAAAACGATAAAAACATGGAGATTAAAAAGGATGACAGCAAAGGACAAAAATTTATAGAGAAAAAAATAAGTCTTATTATTATTATTATTAGAAAAAGTGAGTCTTGTTATTAGAACTTCAGAAATATGGGAAAGAAACATGGTGGGGTGTAAAGAATATAAAACAGAAAAGAAAAAGATAAAAACATGGAGATTAAAAAGGATGACAGGAAAGGACAAAAATTTATAGAGAAAAAAATGTGTCTTATTATTATTATTATTAGAAAAATGAGTCTTAGTATTAGAAATTCAGAAATATGGGAAAAAACATGATGGGGAGTAAAGAATATAAAACAGAAAAGAAAACGATAAAAACATGGAGATTAAAAAGGATGACAGCAAAGGACAAAAATTTATAGAGAAAAAAATAATCTCATTATTATTATTATTAGAAAAAAATGAGTCTTAGTATTAGAACTTCAGAAATATGGGAAAGAAACATGGTGGGGAGTAATGACTATAAAACAGAAAAGAAAACGATAAAAACATGGAGATTAAAAAGGATGACAGGAAAGGCCACAAATTTATAGAGATGAAAATAAGTCTTATTATTATTATTATTATTAGAAAAAAATGAGTCTTAGAACTTCAGAAATATGGGAAAAAAACAGGGTGGGGAGTAAAGAATGTAAAACAGAAAAGAAAACGATAAGAACATGGAGATTAAAAAGGATGACAGCAAAGGACAAAAATTATAGAGAAAAAAATAAGTCTTATTGTTATTATTATTAGAAAATATAAGTCTTAGTATTAGAACTTCAGAAATATGGGAAAAAACATGGTGGGGAGTAAAGAATATAAAACAGAAAAGAAAACGATAAAGACATGGAGATTAAAAAGGATGACAGCAAAGGACAAAAATTTATAGAGAAAAAAATAAGTCTTATTATTATTATTATTAGAAAAATATAAGTCTTAGTATTAGAACTTCAGAAATATGGGAAAGAAACATGGTGGGGAGTAAAGAATATAAAACAGAAAAGAAAACGATAAAAACATGGAGATTAAAAAGAATGACAGGAAAAGACAAAAATTTATAGAGTTAAAAATAAGTCTTATTATTATTATTATTAGAAAAAAATGAGTCTTACTCTTAGAAATTCAGAAATATGGGAAAGAAACATGGTGGGGAGTAAAGAATATAAAACAGAAAAGAAAACGATAAAAACATGGAGATTAAAAAGGTTGACAGCAAAGGACAAAAATTTATAGAGAAAAGAATAAGTCTTATTATTATTATTATTAGAAAATTGAGTCTTGTTATTAGAACTTCAGAAATATGGGAAAGAATCATGGGGGGGTGTAAAGAATATAAAACAGAAAAGAAAACGATAAAAACATGGAGATTAAAAAGGATGACAGGAAAGGACAAAAATTTACAGAGAAAAAAATGTGTCTTATTATTATTATTATTAGAAAAAATGAGTCTTGTTATTAGAACTTCAGAAATATGGGAAAAAACATGATGGGGAGTAAAGAATATAAAACAGAAAAGAAAACGATAAAAACATGGAGATTAAAAAGGATGACAGCAAAGGACGAAAATTTATAGAGAAAAAAATAAGTCTTATTATTATTATTATTAGAAAAAAAAATGAGTCTTATTATTAGAACTTCAAAAATATGGGAAAAAACATGGTGGGGATTAAAGAATATAAAACAGAAAAGAAAACGATAAAAACATGGAGATTAAAAAGGATGACAGCAAAGGACACAAATTTATAGAGAAAATAATAATCTCATTATTATTATTATTAGAAAAAAATGAGTCTTAGTATTAGAACTTCAGAAATATGGGAAAGAAACATGGTGGGGAGTAAAGATTATAAAACAGAAAAGAAAACGATAAAAACATGGAGATTAAAAAGGATGACAGCAAAGGACAAAAATTTATAGAGAAAAAAATGAGTCTTATTATTATTATTATTATTAGAAAAAATGACTCTTGTTATTAGAACTTCAGAAATATGGGAAAGAAACATGGTGGGGAGTAAAGAATATAAAACAGAAAAGAAAACGATAAAAAGATGGAGATTAAAAAGGATGACAGCAAAGGACAAAAATTTATAGAGAAAAAAATAAGTCTCATTATTATTATTATTAGAAAAAAATGAGTCTTAGTCTTAGAAATTCGGAAATATAGGAAAGAAACATGGTGGGGAGTAAAGAATATAAAACAGAAAAGAAAACGATAAAAACATGGAGATTAACAAGGATGACAGCAAAGGACAAAAATTTATAGAGAAAAAAATAAGTCTTATTATTATTATTATTAGAAAAAGTGAGTCTTGTTATTAGAACTTCAGAAATATGGGAAAGAAACATGGTGGGGTGTAAAGAATATAAAACAGAAAAGAAAACGATAAAAACATGGAGATTAAAAAGGATGACAGGAAAGGACAAAAATTTATAGAGAAAAAAATGTGTCTTATTATTATTATTATTAGAAAAAATGAGTCTTAGTATTAGAACTTCAGAAATATGGGAAAAAACATGATGGGGAGTAAAGAATATAAAACAGAAAAGAAAACGATAAAAACATGGAGATTAAAAAGGGTGACAGCAAAGGACGAAAATTTATAGAGAAAAAAATAAGTCTTATTATTATTATTATTAGAAAAAGTAAGACTTGTTATTAGAACTTCAGAAATATGGGAAAGAAACATGGTGGGGAGTAAAGAATATAAAACAGAAAAGAAAACGATAAAAACATGGAGATTAAAAAGGATGACAGGAAAGGACAAAAATTTATACAGAAAAAAATAAGTCTTATTATTATTATTATTAGAAAAAAATGAGTCTTTTTATTAGAACTTCAGAAATATGGGAAAAAAACAGGGTGGGGAGTAAAGAATGTAAAACAGAAAAGAAAACGATAAGAACATGGAGATTAAAAAGGATGACAGCAAAGGACAAAAATTATAGAGAAAAAAATAAGTCTTATTATTATTATTATTAGAAAATATAAGTCTTAGTATTAGAACTTCAGAAATATGGGAAAAAACATGGTGGGGAGTAAAGAATATAAAACAGAAAAGAAAACGATAAAAACATAGAGATTAAAAAGGATGACAGCAAAGGACAAAAATTTATAGAGAAAAAAATAAGTCTTATTATTATTATTATTAGAAAAAAATAAGTCTTAGTATTAGAACTTCAGAAATATGGGAAAGAAACATGGTGGGGAGTAAAGAATATAAAACAGAAAAGAAAACGTTAAAAACATGGAGATTAAAAAGGATGACAGGAAAAGACAAAAATTTATAGAGTTAAAAATAAGTCTTATTATTATTATTATTAGAAAAAAATGAGTCTTAGTATTAGAAATTCAGATATATGGGAAAAAACATGGTGGGGAGTAAAGATTATAAAACAGAAAAGAAAACGATAAAAACATGGAGATTAAAAAGGATGACAGCAAAGGACAAAAATTTATAGAGAAAAAAATAAGTCTTATTATTATTATTATTAGAAAAAGTGAGTCTTGTTATTAGAACTTCAGAAATATGGGAAAGAAACATGGTGGGGTGTAAAGAATATAAAACAGAAAAGAAAACGATAAAAACATGGAGATTAAAAAGGATGACAGGAAAGGACAAAAATTTATGGAGAAAAAAATGTGTCTTATTATTATTATTATTAGAAAAAATGAGTCTTAGTATTAGAACTTCAGAAATATGGGAAAAAACATGATGGGGATGAAAGATTATAAAATAGAAAGAAAACGATAAAAACATGGAGATTAAAAAGGATGACAGCAAAGGACGAAAATTTATAGAGAAAAAAATAAGTCTTATTATTATTATTAGAAAAAAATGAGTCTTATTATTAGAAATTCAAAAATATGGGAAAAAACATGGTGGGGATTAAAGAATATAAAACAGAAAAGAAAACGATAAAAACATGGAGATTAAAAAGTATGACAGCAAAGGACAAAAATTTATAGAGAAAAAAATAATCTCATTATTATTATTATTAGAAAAAAATGAGTCTTAGTATTAGAACTTCAGAAATATGGGAAAGAAACATGGTGGGGAGTAAAGATTATAAAACAGAAAAGAAAACGATAAAAACATGGAGATTAAAAAGGATGACAGCAAAGGACAAAAATTTATAGAGAAAAAAATGAGTCTTATTATTATTATTATTAGAAAAAATGACTCTTGTTATTAGACCTTCAGAAATATGGGAAAGAAACATGGTGGGGAGTAAAGAATATAAAACAGAAAAGAAAACGATAAAAACATGGAGATTAAAAAGGATGACAGCAAAGGACAAAAATTTATAGAGAAAAAAATAAGTCTCATTATTATTATTATTAGAAAAAAATGAGTCTTAGTCTTAGAACTTCAGAAATATGGGAAAGAAACATGGTGGGGAGTAAAGAATATAAAACAGAAAAGGAAACGATAAAAACATGGAGATTAAAAAGGATGACAGCAAAGGACAAAAATTTATAGAGAAAAAATAAGTCTTATTATTATTATTATTAGAAAAAGTGAGTCTTGTTATTAGAACTTCAGAAATATGGGAAAGAAACATGGTGGGGTGTAAAGAATATAAAACAGAAAAGAAAACGATAAAAACATGGAGATTAAAAAGGATTACAGGAAAGGACAAAAATTTATAGAGAAAAAAATGTGTCTTATTATTATTATTATTAGAAAAAATGAGTCTTAATATTAGAACTTCAGAAATATGGGAAAAAACATGATGGGGAGTAAAGAATATAAAACAGAAAAGAAAACGATAAAAACATGGAGATTAAAAAGGATGACAGCAAAGGACGAAAATTTATAGAGAAAAAAATAAGTCTTATTATTATTATTATTAGAAAAAAATGAGTCTTATTATTAGAACTTCAGAAATATGGGAAAAAACATGGTGGGGAGTAAAGAATATAAAACAAAAAAGAAAACGATAAAAACATGGAGATTAAAAAGGATGACAGCAAAGGACAAAAATTTATAGAGAAAAAAATAATCTCATTATTATTATTATTAGAAAAAAATGAGTCTTAGTATTAGAACTTCAGAAATATGGGAAAGAAACATGGTGGGGAGTAATGACTATAAAACAGAAAAGAAAACGATAAAAACATGGAGTTTATAAAGGATGACAGCAAAGGACAAAAATTTATAGAGAAAAAAATAAGTCTTATTATTATTATTATTAGAAAAAAATGAGTCTTAGTATTAGAACTTCAGAAATATGGGAAAAAAACATGGTGGAGAGTAAAGAATATAAAACAGAAAAGAAAACGATAAAAACATGGAGATTAAAAAGGATGACAGCAAAGGACAAAAATTTATAGAGAAAAAAATGTGTCTTATTATTATTATTATTAGAAAAAATGAGTCTTAGTATTAGAACTTCAGAAATATGGGAAAAAACATGATGGGGAGTAAAGAATATAAAACAGAAAAGAAAACGATAAAAACATGGGGATTAAAAAGGATGACAGCAAAGGACGAAAATTTATAGAGAAAAAAATAAGTCTTATTATTATTATTATTATTAGACAAAAATGAGTCTTATTATTAGAACTTCAGAAATATGGGAAAGAAACATGGTGGGGAGTAAAGAATATAAAACAGAAAAGAAAACGATAAAAACATGGAGATTAAAAAGGATGACAGCAAAGGACAAAAATTTATAGAGAAAAAAATAAGTCTTATTATTATTATTATTAGAAAAAATGAGTCTTTTTATTAGAACTTCAGAAATATGGGAAAGAAACATGGTGGGGAGTAAAGAAAATAAAACAGAAAAGAAATCGATAAAAACATGGAGATTAAAAAGGTTGACAGCAAAGGACAAAAATTTATAGAGAGAAAAATAAGTCTCATCATTATTATTATTAGAAAAAATGAGTCTTAGTATTAAAATTTCAGAAATATGGGAAAAAAAAGGTGGGGAGCAAAGAATATAAAACAGAAAAGAAAACGATAAAAACATGGAGATTAAAAGGTTGACAGCAAAGGACACAAATTTATAGAGAAAAGAATAAGTATTATTATTATTATTATTAGAAAAAATGTGTCTTGTTATTAGAACTTCAGAAATATGGGAAAAAACATGGTTGGGAATAAAGAATATAAAACAGAAAAGAAAACGATAAAAACATGGAGATTAAAAAGGATGACAGGAAAGGACAAAAAATTATAGAGAAAAAAATAAGTCTTATTATTATTATTATTAGAAAAAATGTGTCTTGTTATTAGAACTTCAGAAATATGGGAAAAAACATGGTTGAGAATAAAGAATATAAAACAGAAAAGAAAACGATAAAAACATGGAGATTAAAAAGGATGACAGGAAAGGACAAAAAATTATAGAGAAAAAAATAAGTCTTATTATTATTATTATTAGAAAAAATGTGTCTTGTTATTAGAACATCAGAAATATGGGAAAAAACATGGTTGGGAATAAAGAATATAAAACAGAAAAGAAAACGATAAAAACATGGAGATTAAAAAGGACGACAGGAAAGGACAAAACATTATAGAGAAAAAAATAAGTCTTATTATTATTATTATTATTATTATTATTATTAGAAAACATGAGTCTTATTATTAGAACTTCAGAAATATGGGGAAAACAATGGTGTGAATAAAGAATATAAACAGAAAAGAAAACGATAAAACATGGAGATTAAAAAGGATGACAGCAAAGGACAAAAAATTATAGAGAAAAAATAAGTCTTATTATTATTATTATTAGAAAAAATGAGTCTTATTATTAGAACTTCATAAATATGGGAAAAAACGTTGTGGGGAGTAAAGAATATAAAACAGAAAAGAAAACGATAAAAACATGGTGATTAAAAAGGATGACAGTAAAGGACAAAAAATTATAGAGAAAAAAATCAGTCTTCTTATTAATATTATGAGAAAAAGATGAGTCTTATTATTAGAACTTCAGAAATATGGGAAAAAACATGGTGGGGAGTAAAGAATATAAAACAGAAAAGAAAACGATAAATTCATGGAGATTAAAAACGATGACAGGAAAGTACAAAAATTTATAGAGAAAAAAATAAGTCTTCTTATTAATATTATTAGAAAAAGATGAGTCTTGTTATTAGAACTTCAGAAATATGGGAAAGAAACATAGTGGGGAGTAAAGTTATAAAACAGAAACGAAAACGATAAAAACATGGAGATTAAAAGGTTGACAGGAAAGGACAAAAATTTATAGAGAAAAAAATAAGTCTCATTATTATTATTATTAGAAAAATGAGTCTTAGTATTAGAATTTCAGAAATATGGGAAAAAAACAGGGTGGGGTGTAAAGAATATAAAACAGAAAAGAAAACGATAAAAATATGGAGATTAAAAAGGATGACAGCAAAGGACAAAAATTTATAGAGAAAAAAATAAGTCTTATTATTATTATTATTTGAAAAAATGAGTCTTCTTATTAGAACTTCAGAAATATGGGAAAGAAACACGGTGGGAAGTAAAGAATATAAAACAGAAAAGAAAACGATAAAAACATGGAGATTAAAAGGTTGACAGCAAAGGACACAAATTTATAGAGAAAAAAATAAGTCTCATAATTATTATTATTAGAAAAAAATGAATCTTAGTATTAGAATTTCAGAAATATGGGAAAAAAACAGGTTGGGGAGTAAAGAATATAAAACAGAAAAGAAAACGATAAAAACATGGAGATTAAAAAGGATGACAGCAAAGGACAAAAATTATAGAGAAAAAAATATGTCTTATTATTATTATTATTAGAAAAAAATGAGTCTTAGTATTAGAAATTCAGAAATATGGGAAAGAAACATGGTGGGGAGCAAAGAATATAAAACAGGAAAGAAAACGTTAAAAACATGGAGATTAAAAAGGATGACAGCAAAGGACAAAAATTTATAGAGAAAAATATAAGTCTTATTATTAATATTATTAGAAAAAGTGAGTCTTGTTATTAGAACTTCAGAAATATGGGAAAGGAACATGGTGGGGTGTAAAGAATATAAAACAGAAAAGAAAACGATAAAAACATGGAGATTAAAAGGTTGACAGCAAAGGACAAAAATTTATAGAGAAAAAAATAAGTCTCATTATTATTATTATTAGAAAAAATGAGTCTTAGTATTAGAATTTCAGAAATATGGGAAAAAAACAGGGTGGGGAGTAAAGAATATAAAACAGAAAAGAAAACGATAAAAACATGGAGATTAAAAAGGATGACAGCAAAGGACAAAAATTATAGAGAAAAAAATAAGTCTTATTATTATTATTATTAGAAAAAAATGAGTCTTAGTATTAGAACTTCAGATATATGGGAAAAAACATGGTGGGGAGTAAAGAATATAAAACAGAAAAGAAAACGATAAAAACATGGAGATTAAAAAGGATGACATCAAAGGACAAAAATTTATGGAGAAAAAAATAAGTCTTATTATTATTATTATTAGAAAAAATGAGTCTTCTTATTAGAACTTCTTAAATATGGGAAAGAAACTGGTGGGGAGTAAAGATATAAAACAGAAAAGAAAACGATAAAAACATGGAGATTAAAAAGGATGACAGCAAAGGACAAAAATTATAGAGAAAAAAATAAGTCTTATTATTATTATTATTAGAAAAAAATGAGTCTTCATATTAGAACTTCAAAAATATGGGAAAAAACATGGTGGGGAGTAAAGAATATAAAACAGAAAAGAAAACGATAAAAACATGGAGATTAAAAAGGATGACCACAAAGGACAAAAATTTATAGAGAAAAAAATAAGTCTTATTATTATTATTATTAGAAAAAATGAATCTTGTTAATAGAACTTCAGAAATATGGGAAAGAAACATGGTGGGGAGTAAAGAATATAAAACAGAAAAGAAAACGATAAAAACATGGAGATTAAAAAAGATGACAGCAAAGGACAAAAATTTATAGAGAAAAAAATGAGTCTTATTATTATTATTATTAGAAAAAGATGAGACTTAGTATTAGAACTTCAGATATATGGGAAAAAAACATGGTGGGGAGTAAAGAATATAAAACCGAAAAGAAAACGATAAAAACATGGAGATTAAAAAGGATGACAGGAAAGGACAGAAATTTATGGAGAAAAAATAAGTCTTATTATTATTATTATTATTAGAAAAAATGAGTCTTGTTATTAGAACTTCAGAAATATGGGAAAAAACATGGTTGGGAGTAAAGAATATAAAACAGAAAAGAAAACGATAAAAACATGGAGATTAAAAAGGATGACAGGAAAGGACAAAAAATTATGGAGAAAAAAATAAGTCTTATTATTATTATTAATAGAAAAAAAATGAATCTTAGTATTAGAACTTCAGAAATATGGGAAAAAAACATGGTGGAGAGTAAAGAATATAAAACAGAAAAGAAAACGATAAAAACATGGAGATTAAAAACGATGACAGCAAAGGACAAAAATTGATAGATAAAAAAATAAGTCTTATTATTATTATTATTATTAGAAAAAATGAGTCTTGTTATTAGAACTTCAGAAATATGGGAAAGAAACATGGTGGGGAGTAAAGAATATAAAACAGAAAAGAAAACGATAAAAACATGGAGATTAAAAACGATGACAGCAAAGGACAAATATTTATAGAGAAAAAAATAAGTCTTATTATTATTATTATTTGAAAAAAATGAGTCTTATTATTAGAACTTCAAACATATGGGAAACACCTGGTGGGGAGTAAAGAATATAAAACAGAAAAGAAAACGATAAAAACATGGAGATTAAAAAGGATGACAGCAAAGGACAAAAATTTAGAGAGAAAAAAATAAGTATTATTATTATTATTATTATTATTATTATTATTATTATTATTATTAGAAAAAATGAGTCTTGTTATTAGAATTTCAGAAATATGGGAAAGAAACACGTTGGGGAGTAAAGAATATAAAACGAAAAGAAAACGATAAAAACATGGAGATTAAAAAGGGTGACAGCAAAGGGCAAAAATTTATGGAGAAAAAAATAAGTCTTATTATTATTATTATTAGAAAAAATGAGTCTTGTTATTAGAACTTCAGAAATATGGGAAAGAAACATGGTGGGGAGTAAAGATATAAAACAGAAAAGAAAACGATAAAAACATGGAGATTAAAAGGTTGACAGCAAAGGACAAAAATTTATAGAGAAAAAAATAAGTCTCATTATTATTATTATTAGAAAAAATGAGTCTTAGTATTAGAATTTCAGAAATATGGGAAAAAAACAGGGTGGTGAGTAAAGAATATAAAACAGAAAAGAAAACGATAAAAACATTGAGATTAAAAAGGATGACAGCAAAGGACAAAAATTATAGAGAAAAAAATAAGTCTTATTATTATTATTATTAGAAAAAAATGAGTCTTAGTATTAGAAATTCAGAAATATGGGAAAGAAACATGGTGGGGAGCAAAGAATATAAAACAGAAAAGAAAACGATAAAAACATGGAGATTAAAAAGGATGACAGCAAAGGACAAAAATTTATAGAGAAAAATATAAGTCTTATTATTAATATTATTAGAAAAAGTGAGTCTTGTTATTAGAACTTCAGAAATATGGGAAAGGAACAAGGTGGGGTGTAAAGAATATAAAACAGAAAAGAAAACGATAAAAACATGGAGATTAAAAAGGATGACAGCAAAGGACAAAAATTTATAGAGAAAAATATAAGTCTCATTATTATTATTATTAGAAAAAATGAATCTTGTTATTAGAACTTCAGAAATATGGGAAAGAAACATGGTGGGGAGTAAAGAATATAAAACAGAAAAGAAAACGATAAAAACATGGAGATTAAAAAGGATGACAGCAAAGGACAAAAATTTATGGAGAAAAAAATAAGTCTTATTATTATTATTATTAGAAAAAATGACTCTTGTTATAAGAACTTCAGAAATATGGGAAAGAAACATGGTGGGGAGTAAAGATATAAAACAGAAAAGAAAACGATAAAAACATGGAGATTAAAAGGTTGACAGCAAAGGACAAAAATTTATAGAGAAAAAAATAAGTCTCATTATTATTATTATTAGAAAAAATGAGTCTTAGTATTAGAATTTCAGAAATATGGGAAAAAAACAGGGTGGGGAGTAAAGAATATAAAACAGAAAAGAAAACGATAAAAACATGGAGATTAAAAAGGATGACAGCAACGGACAAAAATTATAGAGAAAAAAATAAGTCTTATTATTATTATTATTAGAAAAAGATGAGTCTTAGTATTAGAACTTCAGATATATGGGAAAAAAACATGGTGGGGAGTAAAGAATATAAAACAGAAAAGAAAACGATAAAAACATGGAGATTAAAAAGGATGACAGGAAAGGACAAAAAATTATGGAGAGAAAAATAAGTCTTATTATTATTATTATTAGAAAAAAATGAGTCTTAGTATTAGAACTTCAGAAATATGGGAAAAAAACATGGTGGGGAGTAAAGAATATAAAACAGAAAAGAAAACGATAAAAACATGGAGATTAAAAACGATGACAGCAAAGTACAAAAATTTATAGAGAAAAAAATAAGTCTTATTATTATTATTATTATTAGAAAAATGAGTCTTGTTATTAGAACTTCAGAAATATGGGAAAGAAACATGGTGGGGATTAAAGAATATAAAACAGAAAAGAAAACGATAAAAACATGGAGATTAAAAACGATGACAGCAAAGGACAAAAATTTATAGAGAAAAAAATAAGTCTTATTATTATTATTATTAGAAAAAAATGAGTCTTATTATTAGAACTTCAAAAATATGGGAAACACCTGGTGGGGAGTAAAGAATATAAAACAGAAAAGAAAACGATAAAAACATGGAGATTAAAAAGGATGACAGCAAAGGACAAAAATTTAGAGAGAAAAAAATAAGTCTTATTATTATTATTATTATTATTATTATTATTAGAAAAAATGAGTCTTGTTATTAGAATTTCAGAAATATGGGAAAGAAACATGTTGGGGAGTAAAGAATATAAAACGAAAAGAAAACGATAAAAACATGGAGATTAAAAAGGATGACAGCAAAGGGCAAAAATTTATAGAGAAAAAAATAAATCTTATTATTATTATTATTAGAAAAATTGAGTCTTATTATTAGAACTTCAGAAATATGGGAAAAAACATGGTGGGGAGTAAAGAATATAAAACAGAAAAGAAAACGATAAAAACATGGAGATTAAAAAGGATGACAGCAAAGGACAAAAATTTAGAGAGAAAAAATAAGTCTTATTATTATTTTTATGAGAAAAAATGAGTCTTGTTATTAGAACTTCAGAAATATGGGAAAAAACATGGTTGGGAGTAAAGAATATAAAACAGAAAAGAAAACGATAAAAACATGGAGATTAAAAAGGATGACAGGAAAGGACACAAAATTATAGAGAAAAAAGTAAGTCTTATTATTATTATTATTAGAAAAAATGAGTCTTAGTATTAGAACATCAGAAATATGGGAAAAACCATGGTGGGGAGTAAAGAATATAAAACAGAAAAGAAAACGATAAAAACATGGAGATTAAAAAGGATGACAGGAAAGCACAAAAATTTATAGAGAAAAAATAAGTCTTATTATTATTATTATTATTAGAAAAAATGAGTCTTATTATCAGAACTTCAGAAATATGGGAAAAACATGGTGGGGAGTAAAGAATATAAAACAGAAAAGAAAACGATAAAAACATGGAGATTAAAAAGGACGACAGGAAAAGACAAAACATTATAGAGAAAAAAATAAGTCTTATTATTATTATTATTATTATTATTATTATTATTATTAGAAAACATGAGTCTTATTATTAGAACTTCAGAAATATGGGGAAAACAATGGTGGGAATAAAGAATATAAAACAGAAAAGAAAAGGCTAAAACATGGAGATTAAAAAGGATGACAGCAAAGGACAAAAAATTATAGAGAAAAAAAAAGTCTTATTATTATTATTATTAGAAAAAATGAGTCTTATTATTAGAACTTCATAAATATGGGAAAAAACATTGTGGGAGAAAAGAATATAAAACAGAAATGAAAACGATAAAAAATTGGAGATTAAAAAGGATGACAGGAAAGGACAAAAAATTATAGAGAAAAAAATAAGTCTTCTTATTAATATTATTAGAAAAAGATGAGTCTTATGATTAGAACTTCAGAAATATGGGAAAAAACATGGTGGGGAGTAAAGAATATAAATCAGAAAAGAAAACGATAAAAACATGGAGATTAAAAACGATGACAGCAAAGTACAAAAATTTATAGAGAAAAAAATAAGTCTTATTATTATTATTATTATTAGAAAAATGAGTCTTGTTATTAGAACTTCAGAAATATGGGAAAGAAACATGGTGGGGATTAAAGAATATAAAACAGAAAAGAAAACGATAAAAACATGGAGATTAAAAACGATGACAGCAAAGGACAAAAATTTATAGAGAAAAAAATAAGTCTTATTATTATTATTATTAGAAAAAAATGAGTCTTATTATTAGAACTTCAAAAATATGGGAAACACCTGGTGGGGAGTAAAGAATATAAAACAGAAAAGAAAACGATAAAAACATGGAGATTAAAAAGGATGACAGCAAAGGACAAAAATTTATAGAGAAAAAAATAAGTCTTATTATTATTATTATTAGAAAAAATGAGTCTTGTTATTAGAACTTCAGAAATATGGGAAAGGAACATGGTGGGGTGTAAAGAATATAGAACAGAAAAGAAAACGATAAAAACATGGAAATTAAAAAGGATGACAGCAAAGGACAAAAATTTATAGAGAAAAAAATAAGTCTTATTATTATTATTATTAGAAAAAATGAGTCTTGTTATTAGAACTTCAGAAATATGGGAAAGAAACATGGTGGGGAGTAAAGATATAAAACAGAAAAGAAAACGATAAAAACATGGAGATTAAAAGGTTGACAGCAAAGGACAAAAATTTATAGAGAAAAAAATAAGTCTCATTGTTATTATTATTAGAAAAAATGAGTCTTAGTATTAGAATTTCAGAAATATGGGAAAAAACATGGTGGGGAGTAAAGAATATAAAACAGAAAAGAAAACGATAAAAACATGGAGATTAAAAAGGATGACAGCAAAGGACAAAAATTATAGAGAAAAAAATAAGTCTTATTATTATTATTATTAGAAAAAAATGAGTCTTCATATTAGAATTTCAAAAATATGGGAAAAATATGGTGGGGAGTAAAGAATATAAAACAGAAAAGAAAACGATAAAAACATGGAGATTAAAAATGATGACAGCAAAGGACAAAAATTTATAGAGAAAAAAATGAGTCTTATTATTATTATTATTAGAAAAATATGAGTCTTAGTATTAGAACTTCAGAAATATGGGAAAGAAACATGGTTGGGAGTAAAGAATATAAAACAGAAAAAAAACGATAAAAACATGGAGATTAAAAAGGATGACAGGAAAGTACAGAAATTTATGGAGAAAAAATAAGTCTTATTATTATTATTATTAGCAAAAATGAGTCTTGTTATTAGAACTTCAGAAATATGGGAAAAACATGGTTGGGAGTAAAGAATATAAAAGAGAAAAGAAAACGATAAAAACATGGAGATTAAAAAGGATGACAGGAAAGGACAAAAAATTATGGAGTAAAAAATAAGTCTTATTATTATTATTATTAGAAAAAAATGAGTCTTAGTATTAGAACTTCAGAAAAATGGGAAAAAAATGGTGGGGAGTAAAGAATATAAAACAGAAAAGAAAACGATAAAAACATGGAGATTAAAAAGGATGACAGCAAAGGACAAAAATTTATAGAGAAAAAAATAAGTCTTATTATTATTATTATTAGAAAAAATGAGTCTTGTTATTAGAACTTCAGAAATATGGGAAAGGAACATGGTGGGGTGTAAAGAATATAGAACAGAAAAGAAAACGATAAAAACATGGAAATTAAAAAGGATGACAGCAAAGGACAAAAATTTATAGAGAAAAAAATAAGTCTTATTATTATTATTATTAGAAAAAATGAGTCTTGTTATTAGAACTTCAGAAATATGGGAAAGAAACATGGTGGGGAGTAAAGATATAAAACAGAAAAGAAAACGATAAAAACATGGAGATTAAAAGGTTGACAGCAAAGGACAAAAATTTATAGAGAAAAAAATAAGTCTCATTGTTATTATTATTAGAAAAAATGAGTCTTAGTATTAGAATTTCAGAAATATGGGAAAAAACATGGTGGGGAGTAAAGAATATAAAACAGAAAAGAAAACGATAAAAACATGGAGATTAAAAAGGATGACAGCAAAGGACAAAAATTATAGAGAAAAAAATAAGTCTTATTATTATTATTATTAGAAAAAAATGAGTCTTCATATTAGAATTTCAAAAATATGGGAAAAATATGGTGGGGAGTAAAGAATATAAAACAGAAAAGAAAACGATAAAAACATGGAGATTAAAAATGATGACAGCAAAGGACAAAAATTTATAGAGAAAAAAATGAGTCTTATTATTATTATTATTAGAAAAATATGAGTCTTAGTATTAGAACTTCAGAAATATGGGAAAGAAACATGGTTGGGAGTAAAGAATATAAAACAGAAAAAAAACGATAAAAACATGGAGATTAAAAAGGATGACAGGAAAGTACAGAAATTTATGGAGAAAAAATAAGTCTTATTATTATTATTATTAGCAAAAATGAGTCTTGTTATTAGAACTTCAGAAATATGGGAAAAAACATGGTTGGGAGTAAAGAATATAAAAGAGAAAAGAAAACGATAAAAACATGGAGATTAAAAAGGATGACAGGAAAGGACAAAAAATTATGGAGTAAAAAATAAGTCTTATTATTATTATTATTAGAAAAAAATGAGTCTTAGTATTAGAACTTCAGAAAAATGGGAAAAAAATGGTGGGGAGTAAAGAATATAAAACAGAAAAGAAAACGATAAAAACATGGAGATTAAAAAGGATGACAGCAAAGGACAAAAATTTAGAAAGAAAAAAATAAGTCTTATTATTATTAGAAAAATGAGTCTTGTTATTAGAACTTCAGAAATATTGGGAAGAACATGGTTGGGAGTAAAGAATATAAAACAGAAAAGAAAACGATAAAAACATGGAGATTAAAAAGGATGACAGGAAAGGACAAAAAATTATAGAGAAAGAAGTAAGTCTTATTATTATTATTATTATTAGAAAAAAATGAGTCTTAGTATTAGAACATCAGAAATATGGGAAAAAACATGGTGGGTAGTAAAGAATATAAAACAGAAAAGAAAACGATAAAAACATGGAGATTTAAAAGGATGACAGGAAAGCACAAAAATTTATAGAGAAAAAAATAAGTCTCATTATTATTATTATTAGAAAAAATGAGTCTTATTATCAGAACTTCAGAAATATGGGAAGAACATGGTGGGGAGTAAAGAATATAAGACAGAAAAGAAAACGATAAAAACATGGAGATTAAAAAGGACGACAAGAAAGGACAAAACATTATAGAGAAAAATATAAGTCTTATTATTATTATTATTATTATTATTATTATTATTATTATTATTATTATCAGAAAACATGAGTCTTATTATTAGAACTTCAGAAATATGGGGAAAACAATGGTAGGAATAATGAATATAAAACAGAAAAGAAAACGATAAAACATGGAGATTAAAAAGGATGACAGCAAAGGACAAAAAATTATAGAGAAAAAATAAGTCTTATAATTATAATTATTAGAAAAAATGAGTCTTATTATTAGAATTTCATAAACATGGGAAAAAACATTGTGGGGAGTAAAGAATATAAAACAGAAAAGAAAACGATAAAAACATGGTGATTTAAAAGGATGACAGGAAAGGACAAAAAATTATAGAGAAAAAAATAAGTCTTCTTATTAATATTATTAGAAAAAGATGAGTCTTATTATTAGAACTTCAGAAATATGGGAAAAAACATGGTGGGGAGTAAAGAATATAAAACAGAAAAGAAAACGATAAAAACATGGAGATTAAAAACGATGACAGGAAAGTACAAAAATTTATAGAGAAAAAAATAAGTCTTCTTATTAATATTATTAGAAAAAGATGAGTCTTATTATTAGAACTTCAGAAATATGGGAAAAAAACATGGTGGGGAGTAAAGAATATAAAACAGAAAAGAAAACGAAAAAAACATGGAGATTAAAAAGGATGACAGCAAAGGACAAAAATTTATAGAGAAAAAAATAAGTCTTATTAATATTATTATTAGAAAAAATGAGTCTTGTTATTAGAACTTCAGAAATATGGGAAAGAAACATGGTGGGGAGTAAAGATATAAAACAGAAAGGAAAACGATAAAAACATGGAGATTAAAAAGGATGACAGCAAAGGACAAAAATTTATAGAGATAAAAATAAGTCTTATTATTATTTTTATTAATAGAAAAAGATGAGTCTTATTATTAGAACTTCAGAAATATGGGAAAAAACATGGTGGGGAGTAAAGATTATAAAACAGAAAAGAAAACGATAAAAACATGGAGATTAAAAAGGATGACAGCAAAGGACAAAAATTTATAGAGAAAAAAATGAGTCTTATTATTATTCTTATTAGAAAAAATGAGTCTTGTTATTAGAACTTCAGAAATATGGGAAAGAATCATGGTGGGGAGTAAAGAATATAAAACAGAAAAGAAAACGATAAAAACATGGAGATTAAAAAGGATGACAGCAAAGGACAAAAATTTATAGAGAAAAAAATGTATCTTATTATTATTATTATTAGAAAAAATGAGTCTTAGTATTAGAACTTCAGAAATATGGGAAAAAAACATGATGGGGAGTAAAGAATATAAAACAGAAAAGAAAACGATAAAAACATGGACATTAAAAAGGATGACAGCAAAGGACGAAAATTTATAGAGAAAAAAATAAGTCTTATTATTATTATTATAAGAAAAAAATGAGTCTTATTATTAGAACTTCAGAAATATGGGAAAAAACATGGTGGGGAGTAAAGAATATAAAACAGAAAAGAAAACGATAAAAACATGGAGATTAAAAAGGATGACAGCAAAGGACAAAAATTTATAGAGAAAAAAATAATCTCATTATTATTATTATTAGAAAAAAATAAGTCTTAGTATTAGAACTTCAGAAATATGGGAAGGAAACATGGTGGGGAGTAAAGAATATAAAACAGAAAAGAAAACGATAAAAACATGGAGATTAAAAAGGATGACAGCAAAGGACAAAAATTTATAGAGAAAAAATAAGTCTTATTATTATTATTAGAAAAAATGAGTCTTGTTATTAGAACTTCAGAAATATGGGAAAGAAACATAGTGGGGAGTAAAGTTATAAAACAGAAAAGAAAACGATAAAAACATGGAGATTAAAAGGTTGACAGCAAAGGACAAAAATTTATAGAGAAAAAAATAAGTCTCATTTTTATTATTATTAGAAAAAATGAGCCTTAGTATTAGAATTTCAGAAATATGGGAAAAAAACAGGGTGGGGAATAAAGAATATAAAACAGAAAAGAAAACGATAAAAACATGGAGATTAAAAAGGATGACAGCAAAGGACAAAAATTTATACAGAAAAAAATAAGTCTTATTATTATTATTATTAGAAAAAATGAGTCTTGTTATTAGAACTTCAGAAATATGGGAAAGAAACAGGTGGGGAGTAAAGAATATAAAACAGAAAAGAAAACGATAAAAACATGGAGATTAAAAGTTTGACAGCAAAGGACACAAATTTATAGAGAAAAAAATAAGTCTCATAATTATTATTATTAGAAAAAATTAGTCTTAGTATTAGAATTTCAGAAATTTGGGAAAAAAACAGGGTGGGGAGTAAAGAATATAAAACAGAAAAGAAAACGATAAAAACATGGAGATTAAAAAGGATGACAGCAAAGGACAAAAATTATAGAGAAAAAAATAAGTCTTATTATTATTATTATTAGAAAAAAATGAGTCTTAGTATTAGAAATTCGGAAATATGGGAAAGAAACATGGTGGGGAGTAAAGAATATAAAACAGAAAAGAAAACGATAAAAACATGGAGATTAAAAAGGATGACAGCAAAGGACAAAAATTTATAGAGAAAAAAATAAGTCTTATTATTAATATTATTAGAAAAATGAGTCTTGTTATTAGAACTTCAGAAATATGGGAAAGGAACATGGTGGGGTGTAAAGAATATAAAACAGAAAAGAAAACGATAAAAACATGGAGATTGAAAAGGATGACAGCAAAGGACAAAAATTTATAGAGAAAAAAATAAGTCTTATTATTATTATTATTAGAAAAGATGAGTCTTGTTATTAGAACTTCAGAAATATGGGAAAGAAACATGGTGGGGAGTAAAGAATATAAAACAAAAAAGAAAACGATAAAAACATGGAGATTAAAAAAGATGACAGCAAAGGACAAAAATTTATAGAGAAAAAAATGAGTCTTATTATTTTTATTATTAGAAAAAAATGAGTCTTAGTATTAGAATTTCAGAAATATGGGAAAGAAACATGGTGGGGAGTAAAGATATAAAACAGAAAAGAAAACGATAAAAACATGGAGGTTAAAAGGTTGACAGCAAAGGACAAAAATTTGTAGAGAAAAAAATAAGTCTCATTATTATTATTATTAGAAAAGATGAGTCTTAGTATTAGAATTTCAGAAATATGGGAAAAAACATGGTGGGGAGTAAAGAATATAAAACAGAAAAGAAAACGATAAAAACATGGAGATTAAAAAGGATGACAGCAAAGGACAAAAATTTATAGAGAAAAAAATAAGTCTTATTATTATTATTAGAAAAAATGAGTCTTGTTATTAGAACTTCAGAAATATGGGAAAAAACATGGTGGGGAGTAAAGATTATAAAACAGAAAAGAAAACGATAAAAACATGGAGATTAAAAAGGATGACAGCAAAGGACAAAAATTTATAGAGAAAAAAATAATCTCATTATTATTATTATTAGAAAAAAATGAGTCTTAGTATTAGAACTTCAGAAATATGGGAAAGAAACATGGTGGGGAGTAAAGAATATAAAACAGAAAAGAAAACGATAAAAACATGGAGATTAAAAAGGATGACAGCAAAGGACAAAAATTTATAGAGAAAAAAATAAGTCTTATTATTATTATTAGAAAAAATGAGTCTTGTTATTAGAACTTCAGAAATATGGGAAAGAAACATAGTGGGGAGTAAAGTTATAAAACAGAAAAGAAAATGATAAAAACATGGAGATTAAAAGGTTGACAGCAAAGGACAAAAATTTATAGAGAAAAAAATGAGTCTCATTATTATTATTATTAGAAAAAATGAGCCTTAGTATTAGAATTTCAGAAATATGGGAAAAAAACAGGGTGGGGAGTAAAGAATATAAAACAGAAAAGAAAACGATAAAAACATGGAGATTAAAAAGGATGACAGCAAAGGACAAAAATTTATACAGAAAAAAATAAGTCTTATTATTATTATTATTAGAAAAAATAAGTCTTGTTATTAGAACTTCAGAAATATGGGAAAGAAACAGGTGGGGAGTAAAGAATATAAAACAGAAAAGAAAACGATAAAAACATGGAGATTAAAAGGTTGACAGCAAAGGACACAAATTTATAGAGAAAAAAATAAGTCTCATAATTATTATTATTAGAAAAAATGAGTCTTAATATTAGAATTTCAGAAATTTGGGAAAAAAACAGAGTGGGGAGAAAGAATATAAAATAGAAAAGAAAACGATAAAAACATGGAGATTAAAAAGGATGACAGCAAAGGACAAAAATTATAGAGAAAAAAATAAGTCTTATTATTATTATTATTAGAAAAAAATGAGTCTTAGTATTAGAAATTCAGAAATATGGGAAAGAAACATGGTGGGGAGTAAAGAATATAAAACAGGAAAGAAAACGATAAAAACATGGAGATTAAAAAGGATGACAGCAAAGGACAAAAATTTATAGAGAAAAAAATAAGTCTTATTATTAATATTATTAGAAAAAGTGAGTCTTGTTATTACAACTTCAGAAATATGGGAAAGGAACATGGTGGGGTGTAAAGAATATAAAACAGAAAAGAAAACGATAAAAACATGGAGATTAAAAAGGATGACAGCAAAGGACAAAAATTTATAGAGAAAAAAATAAGTCTTATTATTATTATTATTAGAAAAGATGAGTCTTGTTATTAGAACTTCAGAAATATGGGAAAGAAACATGGTGGGGAGTAAAGAATATAAAACAAAAAAGAAAACGATAAAAACATGGAGATTAAAAAAGATGACAGCAAAGGACAAAAATTTATAGAGAAAAAAATGAGTCTTATTATTTTTATTATTAGAAAAAAATGAGTCTTAGTATTAGAATTTCAGAAATATGGGAAAGAAACATGGTGGGGAGTAAAGATATAAAACAGAAAAGAAAACGATAAAAACATGGAGATTAAAAGGTTGACAGCAAAGGACAAAAATTTATAGAGAAAAAAATATGTCTCATTATTATTATTATTAGAAAAAATGAGTCTTAGTATTAGAATTTCAGAAATATGGGAAAAAACATGGTGGGGAGTAAAGAATATAAAACAGAAAAGAAAACGATAAAAACATGGAGATTAAAAAGGATGACAGCAAAGGACAAAAATTTATAGAGAAAAAAATAAGTCTTATTATTATTATTATTAGAAAAAATGAGTCTTCATATTAGAACTTCAAAAATATGGGAAAAAACATGGTGGGGAGTAAAGAATATAAAACAGAAAAGAAAACGATAAAAACATGGAGATTAAAAAGGATGACAGCAAAGGACAAAAATTTAGAGAGAAAAAAATAAGTCTTATTATTATTATTATTAGAAAAAATGAATCTTGTTATTAGAACTTCAGAAATATGGGAAAGAAACATGGTGGGGAGTAAAGAATATAAAACAGAAAAGAAAACGATAAAAACATGGAGATTAAAAAAGATGACAGCAAAGGACAAAAATTTATAGAGAAAAAAATGAGTCTTATTATTTTTATTATTAGAAAAAAATGAGTCTTAGTATTAGAACTTCAGATATATGGGAAAAAAACATGGTGGGGAGTAAAGAATATAAAACAGAAAAGAAAACGATAAAAACATGGAGATTAAAAAGGATGACAGGAAAGGACAAAAAATTATGGAGAAAAAAATAAGTCTTATTATTATTATTATTAGAAAAAAATGAGTCTTAGTATTAGAACTTCAGAAATATGGGAAAAAAACATGGTGGGGAGTAAAGAATATAAAACAGAAAAGAAAACGATAAAAACATGGAGATTAAAAACGATGACAGCAAAGGGCAAAAATTTAGAGAGAAGAAAATAAGTCTTATTATTATTATTATTATTATTATTATTATTATTATTAGAAAAAATGAGTCTTGTTATGAGAAATTCAGAAATATGGGAAAGAAACATGTTGGGGAGTAAAGAATATAAAACGAAAAGAAAACGATAAAAACATGGAGATTAAAAAGGATGACAGCAAAGGGCAAAAATTTTTAGAGAAAAAAATAAGTCTTATTATTATTATTATTAGAAAAATTGAGTCTTATTATTAGAACTTCAGAAATATGGGAAAAAACATGGTGGGGATTAAAGAATATAAAACAGAAAAGAAAACGATAAAAACAATGAGATTAAAAAGGATGACAGCAAAGGACAAGAATTTAGAGAGAAAAAAATAAGTCTTATTATTATTATTATTAGAAAAAATGAGTCTTGTTATTAGAACTTCAGAAATTTGGGAAAAACATGGTTGGGAGTAAAGAATATAAAACAGAAAAGAAAACGATAAAAACATGGAGATTATAAAGGATGACAGGAAAGCACAAAAAATTATAGAGAAAAAAGTAAGTCTTATTATTATTATTATTAGAAAAAAATGAGTATTAGTATGAGAACATCAGAAATATGGGAAAAAACATGGTGGGGAGTAAAGAATATAAATCAGAAAAGAAAACGATAAAAACATGGAGATTAAAAAGGATGACAGGAAAGCACAAAAATTTATAGAGAAAAAAATAAGTCTTATTATTATTATTATTAGAAAAAATGAGTCTTATTAACAGAACTTCAGAAATATGGGAAAAACTTGGTGGGGAGTAAAGAATATAAAACAGAAAAGAAAACGATAAAAACATGGAGATTAAAAAGGACGACAGGAAAGGACAAAACATTATAGAGAAAAAAATAAGTCTTATTATTATTATCATTATTATTATTATTATTAGAAAACATGAGTCTTATTATTAGAACTTCAGAAATATGGGGAAAACAATGGTGGGAATAAAGAATATAAAACAGAAAAGAAAACGATAAAACATGGAGATTAAAAAGGATGACAGCAAAGGACAAAAAATTATAGAGAAAAAATAAGTCTTCTTATTAATATTATTAGAAAAAGATGAGTCTTATTATTAGAACTTCAGAAATATGGGAAAAACATGGTGGGGAGTAAAGAATATAAAACAGAAAAGAAAACGATAAAAACATGCAGATTAAAAACGATGACAGGAAAGTACAAAAATTTATAGAGAAAAAAATACGTCTTCTTATTAATATTATTAGAAAAAGATGAGTCTTATTATTAGAACTTCAGAAATATGGGAAAAAAACATGGTGGGGAGTAAAGAATATAAAACATAAAAGAAAACGATAAAAACATGAAGATTAAAAAGGATGACAGCAAAGGACAAAAATTTATAGAGAAAAAAATAAGTCTTATTATTTTTATTATTAGATAAAAATGAGTCTTATTATGAGAACTTCAAAAATATGGGAAAAATCATGGTTGGGAGTAAAGAATATAAAACAGAAAAGAAAACGATAAAAACACGGAGATTAAAAAGGATGACAGGAAAGGACAAAAAATTATAGAGAAAGAAGTAAGTCTTATTATTATTATTATTATTAGAAAAAAATGAGTCTTAGTATTAGAACATCAGAAATATGGGAAAAAACATGGTGGGTAGTAAAGAATATAAAACAGAAAAGAAAACGATAAAAACATGGAGATTTAAAAGGATGATAGGAAAGCACAAAAATTTATAGAGAAAAAAATAAGTCTCATTATTATTATTATTAGAAAAAATGAGTCTTATTATCAGAACTTCAGAAATATGGGAAAAACATGGTGGGGAGTAAAGAATATAAAACAGAAAAGAAAACGATAAAAACATGGAGATTAAAAAGGACGACAAGAAAGGACAAAACATTATAGAGAAAAATATAAGTCTTATTATTATTATTATTATTATTATTATTATTATTATTATTATTATCAGAAAACATGAGTCTTATTATTAGAACTTCAGAAATATGGGGAAAACAATGGTAGGAATAATGAATATAAAACAGAAAAGAAAACGATAAAACATGGAGATTAAAAAGGATGACAGCAAAGGACAAAAAATTATAGAGAAAAAATAAGTCTTATAATTATAATTATTAGAAAAAATGAGTCTTATTATTAGAATTTCATAAACATGGGAAAAAACATTGTGGGGAGTAAAGAATATAAAACAGAAAAGAGAACGATAAAAACATGGTGATTTAAAAGGATGACAGGAAAGGACAAAAAATTATAGAGAAAAAAATAAGTCTTCTTATTAATATTATTAGAAAAAGATGAGTCTTATTATTAGAACTTCAGAAATATGGGAAAAAACATGGTGGGGAGTAAAGAATATAAAACAGAAAAGAAAACGATAAAAACATGGAGATTAAAAACGATGACAGGAAAGTACAAAAATTTATAGAGAAAAAAATAAGTCTTCTTATTAATATTATTAGAAAAAGATGAGTCTTATTATTAGAACTTCAGAAATATGGGAAAAAAACATGGTGGGGAGTAAAGAATATAAAACAGAAAAGAAAACGAAAAAAACATGGAGATTAAAAAGGATGACAGCAAAGGACAAAAATTTATAGAGAAAAAAATAAGTCTTATTAATATTATTATTAGAAAAAATGAGTCTTGTTATTAGAACTTCAGAAATATGGGAAAGAAACATGGTGGGGAGTAAAGATATAAAACAGAAAGGAAAACGATAAAAACATGGAGATTAAAAAGGATGACAGCAAAGGACAAAAATTTATAGAGATAAAAATAAGTCTTATTATTATTTTTATTATTAGAAAAAGATGAGTCTTATTATTAGAACTTCAGAAATATGGGAAAAAACATGGTGGGGAGTAAAGATTATAAAACAGAAAAGAAAACGATAAAAACATGGAGATTAAAAAGGATGACAGCAAAGGACAAAAATTTATAGAGAAAAAAATGAGTCTTATTATTATTCTTATTAGAAAAAATGAGTCTTGTTATTAGAACTTCAGAAATATGGGAAAGAATCATGGTGGGGAGTAAAGAATATAAAACAGAAAAGAAAACGATAAAAACATGGAGATTAAAAAGGATGACAGCAAAGGACAAAAATTTATAGAGAAAAAAATGTATCTTATTATTATTATTATTAGAAAAAATGAGTCTTAGTATTAGAACTTCAGAAATATGGGAAAAAAACATGATGGGGAGTAAAGAATATAAAACAGAAAAGAAAACGATAAAAACATGGAGATTAAAAAGGATGACAGCAAAGGACGAAAATTTATAGAGAAAAAAATAAGTCTTATTATTATTATTATAAGAAAAAAATGAGTCTTATTATTAGAACTTCAGAAATATGGGAAAAACATGGTGGGGAGTAAAGAATATAAAACAGAAAAGAAAACGATAAAAACATGGAGATTAAAAAGGATGACAGCAAAGGACAAAAATTTATAGAGAAAAAAATAATCTCATTATTATTATTATTAGAAAAAAATAAGTCTTAGTATTAGAACTTCAGAAATATGGGAAAGAAACATGGTGGGGAGTAAAGAATATAAAACAGAAAAGAAAACGATAAAAACATGGAGATTAAAAAGGATGACAGCAAAGGACAAAAATTTATAGAGAAAAAATAAGTCTTATTATTATTATTAGAAAAAATGAGTCTTGTTATTAGAACTTCAGAAATATGGGAAAGAAACATAGTGGGGAGTAAAGTTATAAAACAGAAAAGAAAACGATAAAAACATGGAGATTAAAAGGTTGACAGCAAAGGACAAAAATTTATAGAGAAAAAAATAAGTCTCATTTTTATTATTATTAGAAAAAATGAGCCTTAGTATTAGAATTTCAGAAATATGGGAAAAAAACAGGGTGGGGAATAAAGAATATAAAACAGAAAAGAAAACGATAAAAACATGGAGATTAAAAAGGATGACAGCAAAGGACAAAAATTTATACAGAAAAAAATAAGTCTTATTATTATTATTATTAGAAAAAATGAGTCTTGTTATTAGAACTTCAGAAATATGGGAAAGAAACAGGTGGGGAGTAAAGAATATAAAACAGAAAAGAAAACGATAAAAACATGGAGATTAAAAGTTTGACAGCAAAGGACACAAATTTATAGAGAAAAAAATAAGTCTCATAATTATTATTATTAGAAAAAATTAGTCTTAGTATTAGAATTTCAGAAATTTGGGAAAAAAACAGGGTGGGGAGTAAAGAATATAAAACAGAAAAGAAAACGATAAAAACATGGAGATTAAAAAGGATGACAGCAAAGGACAAAAATTATAGAGAAAAAAATAAGTCTTATTATTATTATTATTAGAAAAAAATGAGTCTTAGTATTAGAAATTCGGAAATATGGGAAAGAAACATGGTGGGGAGTAAAGAATATAAAACAGAAAAGAAAACGATAAAAACATGGAGATTAAAAAGGATGACAGCAAAGGACAAAAATTTATAGAGAAAAAAATAAGTCTTATTATTAATATTATTAGAAAAATGAGTCTTGTTATTAGAACTTCAGAAATATGGGAAAGGAACATGGTGGGGTGTAAAGAATATAAAACAGAAAAGAAAACGATAAAAAAATGGAGATTGAAAAGGATGACAGCAAAGGACAAAAATTTATAGAGAAAAAAATAAGTCTTATTATTATTATTATTATTAGAAAAGATGAGTCTTGTTATTAGAACTTCAGAAATATGGGAAAGAAACATGGTGGGGAGTAAAGAATATAAAACAAAAAAGAAAACGATAAAAACATGGAGATTAAAAAAGATGACAGCAAAGGACAAAAATTTATAGAGAAAAAAATGAGTCTTATTATTTTTATTATTAGAAAAAAATGAGTCTTAGTATTAGAATTTCAGAAATATGGGAAAGAAACATGGTGGGGAGTAAAGATATAAAACAGAAAAGAAAACGATAAAAACATGGAGGTTAAAAGGTTGACAGCAAAGGACAAAAATTTGTAGAGAAAAAAATAAGTCTCATTATTATTATTATTAGAAAAGATGAGTCTTAGTATTAGAATTTCAGAAATATGGGAAAAAACATGGTGGGGAGTAAAGAATATAAAACAGAAAAGAAAACGATAAAAACATGGAGATTAAAAAGGATGACAGCAAAGGACAAAAATTTATAGAGAAAAAAATAAGTCTTATTATTATTATTATTAGAAAAAAATGAGTCTTCATATTAGAACTTCAGAAATATGGGAAAAAACATGGTGGGGAGTAAAGATTATAAAACAGAAAAGAAAACGATAAAAACATGGAGATTAAAAAGGATGACAGCAAAGGACAAAAATTTATAGAGAAAAAAATAATCTCATTATTATTATTATTAGAAAAAAATGAGTCTTAGTATTAGAACTTCAGAAATATGGGAAAGAAACATGGTGGGGAGTAAAGAATATAAAACAGAAAAGAAAACGATAAAAACATGGAGATTAAAAAGGATGACAGCAAAGGACAAAAATTTATAGAGAAAAAAATAAGTCTTATTATTATTATTAGAAAAAATGAGTCTTGTTATTAGAACTTCAGAAATATGGGAAAGAAACATAGTGGGGAGTAAAGTTATAAAACAGAAAAGAAAACGATAAAAACATGGAGATTAAAAGGTTGACAGCAAAGGACAAAAATTTATAGAGAAAAAAATGAGTCTCATTATTATTATTATTAGAAAAAATGAGCCTTAGTATTAGAATTTCAGAAATATGGGAAAAAAACAGGGTGGGGAGTAAAGAATATAAAACAGAAAAGAAAACGATAAAAACATGGAGATTAAAAAGGATGACAGCAAAGGACAAAAATTTATACAGAAAAAAATAAGTCTTATTATTATTATTATTAGAAAAAATAAGTCTTGTTATTAGAACTTCAGAAATATGGGAAAGAAACAGGTGGGGAGTAAAGAATATAAAACAGAAAAGAAAACGATAAAAACATGGAGATTAAAAGGTTGACAGCAATGGACACAAATTTATAGAGAAAAAAATAAGTCTCATAATTATTATTATTAGAAAAAATGAGTCTTAGTATTAGAATTTCAGAAATTTGGGAAAAAAACAGAGTGGGGAGAAAGAATATAAAATAGAAAAGAAAACGATAAAAACATGGAGATTAAAAAGGATGACAGCAAAGGACAAAAATTATAGAGAAAAAAATAAGTCTTATTATTATTATTATTATTAGAAAAAAATGAGTCTTAGTATTAGAAATTCAGAAATATGGGAAAGAAACATGGTGGGGAGTAAAGAATATAAAACAGGAAAGAAAACGATAAAAACATGGAGATTAAAAAGGATGACAGCAAAGGACAAAAATTTATAGAGAAAAAAATAAGTCTTATTATTAATATTATTAGAAAAAGTGAGTCTTGTTATTACAACTTCAGAAATATGGGAAAGGAACATGGTGGGGTGTAAAGAATATAAAACAGAAAAGAAAACGATAAAAACATGGAGATTAAAAAGGATGACAGCAAAGGACAAAAATTTATAGAGAAAAAAATAAGTCTTATTATTATTATTATTAGAAAAGATGAGTCTTGTTATTAGAACTTCAGAAATATGGGAAAGAAACATGGTGGGGAGTAAAGAATATAAAACAAAAAAGAAAACGATAAAAACATGGAGATTAAAAAAGATGACAGCAAAGGACAAAAATTTATAGAGAAAAAATGAGTCTTATTATTTTTATTATTAGAAAAAAATGAGTCTTAGTATTAGAATTTCAGAAATATGGGAAAGAAACATGGTGGGGAGTAAAGATATAAAACAGAAAAGAAAACGATAAAAACATGGAGATTAAAAGGTTGACAGCAAAGGACAAAAATTTATAGAGAAAAAAATATGTCTCATTATTATTATTATTAGAAAAAATGAGTCTTAGTATTAGAATTTCAGAAATATGGGAAAAAACATGGTGGGGAGTAAAGAATATAAAACAGAAAAGAAAACGATAAAAACATGGAGATTAAAAAGGATGACAGCAAAGGACAAAAATTTATAGAGAAAAAAATAAGTCTTATTATTATTATTATTAGAAAAAATGAGTCTTCATATTAGAACTTCAAAAATATGGGAAAAAACATGGTGGGGAGTAAAGAATATAAAACAGAAAAGAAAACGATAAAAACATGGAGATTAAAAAGGATGACAGCAAAGGACAAAAATTTAGAGAGAAAAAAATAAGTCTTATTATTATTATTATTAGAAAAAATGAATCTTGTTATTAGAACTTCAGATATATGGGAAAGAAACATGGTGGGGAGTAAAGAATATAAAACAGAAAAGAAAACGATAAAAACATGGAGATTAAAAAAGATGACAGCAAAGGACAAAAATTTATAGAGAAAAAAATGAGTCTTATTATTTTTATTATTAGAAAAAAATGAGTCTTAGTATTAGAACTTCAGATATATGGGAAAATAACATGGTGGGGAGTAAAGAATATAAAACAGAAAAGAAAACGATAAAAACATGGAGATTAAAAAGGATGACAGGAAAGGACAAAAAATTATGGAGAAAAAAATAAGTCTTATTATTATTATTATTAGAAAAAAATGAGTCTTAGTATTAGAACTTCAGAAATATGGGAAAAAAACATGGTGGGGAGTAAAGAATATAAAACAGAAAAGAAAACGATAAAAACATGGAGATTAAAAACGATGACAGCAAAGGGCAAAAATTTAGAGAGAAGAAAATAAGTCTTATTATTATTATTATTATTATTATTATTATTATTAGAAAAAATGAGTCTTGTTATGAGAAATTCAGAAATATGGGAAAGAAACATGTTGGGGAGTAAAGAATATAAAACGAAAAGAAAACGATAAAAACATGGAGATTAAAAAGGATGACAGCAAAGGGCAAAAATTTATAGAGAAAAAAATAAGTCTTATTATTATTATTATTAGAAAAATTGAGTCTTATTATTAGAACTTCAGAAATATGGGAAAAAACATGGTGGGGATTAAAGAATATAAAACAGAAAACAAAACGATAAAAACAATGAGATTAAAAAGGATGACAGCAAAGGACAAGAATTTAGAGAGAAAAAAATAAGTCTTATTATTATTATTATTAGAAAAAATGAGTCTTCTTATTAGAACTTCAGAAATTTGGGAAAAACATGGTTGGGAGTAAAGAATATAAAACAGAAAAGAAAACGATAAAAACATGGAGATTATAAAGGATGACAGGAAAGCACAAAAAATTATAGAGAAAAAAGTAAGTCTTATTATTATTATTATTAGAAAAAAATGAGTATTAGTATGAGAACATCAGAAATATGGGAAAAAACATGGTGGGGAGTAAAGAATATAAAACAGAAAAGAAAACGATAAAAACATGGAGATTAAAAAGGATGACAGGAAAGCACAAAAATTTATAGAGAAAAAAATAAGTCTTATTATTATTATTATTAGAAAAAATGAATCTTATTAACAAAACTTCAGAAATATGGGAAAAACTTGGTGGGGAGTAAAGAATATAAAACAGAAAAGAAAACGATAAAAACATGGAGATTAAAAAGGACGACAGGAAAGGACAAAACATTATAGAGAAAAAAATAAGTCTTATTATTATTATCATTATTATTATTATTATTAGAAAACATGAGTCTTATTATTAGAACTTCAGAAATATGGGGAAAACAATGGTGGGAATAAAGAATATAAAACAGAAAAGAAAACGATAAAACATGGAGATTAAAAAGGATGACAGCAAAGGACAAAAAATTATAGAGAAAATATAAGTCTTATTATTATTATTATTAGAAAAAATGAGTCTTATTATTAGAACTTCATAAATATGGGAAAAAACATTGTGGGGAGTAAAGAATATAAAACAGAAAAGAAAACGATAAAAACATGGTGATTAAAAAGGATGACAGGAAAGGACAAAAAATTATAGAGAAAAAAATAAGTCTTCTTATTAATATTATTAGAAAAAGATGAGTCTTATTATTAGAACTTCAGAAATATGGGAAAAAACATGGTGGGGAGTAAAGAATATAAAACAGAAAAGAAAACGATAAAAACATGCAGATTAAAACGATGACAGGAAAGTACAAAAATTTATAGAGAAAAAAATAAGTCTTCTTATTAATATTATTAGAAAAAGATGAGTCTTATTATTAGAACTTCAGAAATATGGGAAAAAAACATGGTGGGGAGTAAAGAATATAAAACAGAAAAGAAAACGATAAAAACATGAAGATTAAAAAGGATGACAGCAAAGGACAAAAATTTATAGAGAAAAAAATAAGTCTTATTATTTTTATTATTAGATAAAAATGAGTCTTATTATGAGAACTTCAAAAATATGGGAAAAATCATGGTTGGGAGTAAAGAATATAAAACAGAAAAGAAAACGATAAAAACATGGAGATTAAAAAGGATGACAGGAAAGGACAAAAATTTATAGTGAAAAAAATAAGTCTTATTATTATTATTATTATTATTATTATTATTATTATTATTATTATTATTAGGAAACATGAGTCTTATTATTAGAACTTCAGAAATATGGGAAAAAATCATGGTGGGGAGTAAAGAATATAAAAGTGAAAAGAAAACGATAAAAACATGGAGATTAAAAACGTTGACAGGAAAGGACAAAAATTTATAGAGAAAAAAATAAGTCTTCTTATTAATATTATTAGAAAAAGATGAGTCTTATTATTAGAACTTCAGAAATATGGGAAAAAAACATGGTGGGGAGAAAAGAATATAAAACAGAAAAGAAAATGATAAAAACATGGAGATTAAAAAGGATGACAGGAAAGGACAAATATTTATAGAGAAAAAATATGTCTTATTATTAATATTATTAGAAAAAGATGAGTCTTATTATTAGAACTTCAGAAATATGGGAAAAAAACATGGTGGGGAGTAAAGAATATAAAACAGAAAAGAAAACGTTAATAACATGGAGATTAAAAAGGATGACAGGAAAGGACAAAAAATTATAGAGAAAAAAATAAGTCTTATTATTATTATTATTATTATTATTATTATTATTATTATTAGAAAAAATGAGTCTTATTATTAGAACTTCAGAAATATGGGAAAAAAACATGGTGGGGAGTAAAGAATATAAAACAGAAAAGAAAACGATAAAAACATGGAGATTAAAAAGGATGACAGCAAAGGACAAAAATTTATAGAGAAAAAAATATGTCTTATTATTATTATTATTATTATTATTAGAAAACATGAGTCTTATTATTAGAACTTCACAAATATGCGAAAAAAACATGGTGGGGAGTAAAGAATATAAAACAGAAAAGAAAACGATAAAAACATGGAGATTAAATAGGATGACAGCAAACGACAAAAATTTATAGAGAAAAAAATAAGTCTCATAATTATTATTATTAGAAAAAATGAGTCTTAGTATTAGAATTTCAGAAATATGGGAAAAAAACAGGGTGGGGAGTAAAGAATATAAAACAGAAAATAAAACGATAAAAACATGGAGATTAAAAAGTATGACAGGAAAGGACAAAAATTTATAGTGAAAAAAATAAGTCTTATTATTATTATTATTATTATTATTATTATTATTATTAGAAAACATGTGTCTTATTATTAGAACTTCAGAAATATGGGAAAAAACATGGTGGGGAGTAAAGAATATAAAACAGTAAAGAAAACGCTAAAAACATGGAGATTAAAAAGGATGACAGGAAAGGACAAAAATTATAGAGATAAAACTAAGTCTTATTATTATTATTATTATTATTATTATTATTATTATTATTAGAAAAAATGAGTCTTATTATTAGAACTGGAGAAATATGGGAAATAAAAACCTGGTGGGGAGTAAAGAATATAAAACAGAAAAGAAAACGATAAAAACATGGAGATTAAAAAGGATGACAGGAAAGGACAAAAATTTATAGAAAAAAAAATAAGTCTTCTCATTAATATTATTAGAAAAAGATGAATCTTATTATTAGAACTTCAGAAATATGCGAAAAAAACATGGTGGGGATTAAAGAATATAAAACAGAAAAGAAAACGATAAAAACATGGAGATTAAAAAGGATGACAGGAAACGACAAAAAATTATAGTGAAAAAAATAAGTCTTATTATTATTATTATTAGAAAAAAATGAGTCTTATTATTAGAACTTCAGAAATATGGGAAAAAACATGGTGGGGATTAAAGAATATAAAACAGAAAAGAAAACGATAAAAACATGGAGATTAAAAAGGATGACAGGAAAGGACCAAAAATTATAGAGAAAAAAATAAGGTAGATCAGAAAATGAAAGGTTGCATACAAATTAAAAAAAAATATTAATCTACAAGTTGCTGAACATATAATTCAGTCAGGATTATTCACCAGTATAGGCTGTTGAATCGACTAGCTTAAAGTGAATGTCAACAAATATGCGTATTAACTTTTCTACAAATTAAAGAACGTTAACCATTAGTAAGTTCGTAGATTAATTTGGGTAGATATCTCAAATGAAAGATTCCATTGAATGCATAGCTGCGTCTACTGTTAGGAAAGTTAGGTCACTGTGTCGAGCAGGTTTTCTAGTCAGACTCCATTTAGTACATTTATAAATCTATCATTTGTACGTGCATTGAATACTGTTGTTATATCTGGTCGGATGCTTCTAATATTCATCTTGATGTTCTCGACAAAATCCAGAGGAGGATCTGCAATATAATCGATCCTGATTTAGAAACTCGCCTTCAGTAACTTTCTTGCCGAGGCGATGTGACTTCTCTTTGACTTTTCTGCAAATATTTTCATGGTGTCTGCTCTGACGACCATTTTCTTCCTTCTTTCTCGTGCTGTCCATGTACCGTCGAAATAGTTAAATATTACCGCCTGTTCTACACTAAAAGCTTCTTTTTTCTTCTTTCTGTTTATGGAACTCTCTTCTGTTTGCCTGCTTTATGGATCTCTCTTCTGTTTGCCTGCTTTATGGATCTCTCTTCTGTTTGCCTGCTTTATGGATCTCTCTTGTTTGCCTGCTTTATGGATCTCTCTTCTGTTTGCCTGCTTTATGGATCTCTCTTCTGTTAGCCTACTTTATGGATCTCTCTTATGTTTGCCTGATTTATGGATCTCTCTTCTGTTTGCCTGCTTTATGAATCTCTCTTCTGTTTGCCTGCTTTATGGTTCTCTCTTCTGTTTGCCTGATTTATGGATCTCTCTTGTTTGCCTGCTTTATGGATCTCTCTTCTGTTTGCCTGCTTTATGGATCTCTCTTCTGTTTGCCTGCTTTATGGATCTCTCTTCTGTTTGCCTGCTTTATGGTTCTCTCTTCTGTTTGCCTGCTTTATGGATCTCTCTTCTGTTTGCCTGCTTTATGGATTTCTCTTCTGTTTGCCTGCTTTATGGATCTCTCTTCTGTTTGCCTACTTTATGGATCTCTCTTCTGTTTGCCTGCTTTATGTTTCTCTCTTCTGTTTGCCTGCTTTATGGATCTCTCTTCTGTTTGCCTGCTTTATGGTTCTCTTTTCTGTTTGCCTGCTTTATGGATCTCTCTTCTGTTTGCCTGCTTTATGGCTTTTTGTTCGTCTCTTCGTTTGCCTGCTTTATGTATCTCTCTTCTGTTTGCCTACTTTATGGATCTCTCTTCTGTTTGCCTGCTTTATGGATCTCTCTTCTGTTTGCCTGATTTATGGATCTCTCTTCTGTTTGCCTGCTTTATGAATCTCTCTTCTGTTTGCCTGCTTTATGGATCTCTCTTCTGTTTGCCTACTTTATGGTTCTCTCTTCTGTTTGCCTGCTTTATGGATCTCTCTTCTGTTTGCCTGCTTTATGAATTTCTCTTCTGTTTGCCTGCTTTATGGATCTCTCTTCTGTTTGCCTGCATTATGGATCTCCCTTCTGTTTGCCTACTTTATGGATCTCTCTTCTGTTTGCCTGCTTTATGTTCCTCTCTTCTGTTTGCCTGCTTTATGGATCTCTCTTCTGTTTGCCTGCTTTATGATTGTCTCTTCTGTTTGCCTACTTTATGGATCTCTCTTCTGTTTGCATGCTTTATGGTCCTCTCTTCTGTTTGCCTGCTTTATGGATCTCTCTTCTGTTTGCCTGCTTTATGAATCTCTCTTCTGTTTGCCTGCTTTATGGATCTCTCTTCTGTTTGCCTGCTTTATGAATCTCTCTTCTGTTTGCCTGCTTTATGGTTCTCTCTTCTGTTTGCCTGCTTTATGGATCTATCTTCTGTTTGCCTGCTTTATGGTTCTCTCTTCTGTTTGCCTACTTTATGAATCTCTCTTCTGTTTGCCTGCTTTATGGATCTCTCTTCTGTTTGCCTGCTTTATGGATCTCTCTTGTTTGCCTGCTTTATGGATCTCTCTTCTGTTTGCCTGCTTTATGGATCTCTCTTCTGTTAGCCTACTTTATGGATCTCTCTTCTGTTTGCCTGATTTATGGATCTCTCTTCTGTTTGCCTGCTTTATGAATCTCTCTTCTGTTTGCCTGCTTTATGGTTCTCTCTTCTGTTTGCCTGATTTATGGATCTCTCTTCTGTTTGCCTGCTTTATGGATCTCTCTTGTTTGCCTGCTTTATGGATCTCTCTTCTGTTTGACTGTTTTATGGTTTTCTCTACTGTTTGCCTGCTTTATGGTTCTCTCTTCTGTTTGATGCTTTATGGATCTCTCTTCTGTTTACCTGCTTTATGGTTCTCTCTTCTGTTGGCCTGCTTTATGGATCTCTTTTCTGTTTGCCTGCTTTATGGTTCTCTCTTCTGTTTGCCTGCTTTATGGATATCTCTTCTGTTTGCCTGCTTTATGAATCTCTCTTCTGTTTGCCTGCTTTATGGTTCTCTTTTCTGTTTGCCTGCTTTATGGATCTCTCTTCTGTTTGCCTGCTTTATAGTTGTCTCTTCTGTTTGCCTGCTGTATCTCTTTCTGTTTGCCTACTTTATGGATCTCTCTTCTGTTTGCCTGATTTATGGATCTCTCTTCTGTTTGCTGATTTATGGATCTCTCTACTGTTTGCCTGATTTGTGGATCTCTCTTCTCTTTGCCTGCTTTGTGAATCTCTCTCCTGTTTGCCTGCTTTATGGATCTCTCTTCTGTTTGCCTACTTTATGGTTCTCTCTTCTGTTTGCCTGCTGTCAGATCTCTCTTCTGTTTGCCTGCTTTATGAATTTCTCTTCTGTTTGCCTGCTTCCTCTGGATCTCTCTTCTGTTTGCCTGCTTTATGGATCTCTCTTCTGTTTGCCTACTTGGATCTCTCTTCTGTTTGCCTGCTTTATGGGGTCCTCTCATGCATTTGCCTGCTTTATGGATCTCTCTTCTGTTTGCCTGCTTTATGGATCTCTCTTCTGTTTGCCTACTTTATGGATCTCTCTTCTGTTTGCATGCTTTATGGTCCTCTCTTCTGTTTGCCTGCTTTATGGATCTCTCTTCTGTTTGCCTGCTTTATACTGGATCTCTCTTCTGTTTACCTACTTTATGGATCTCTCTTCTGTTTGCCCTGATTTATGGATCTCTCTTCTGTTTGCCTAGCACATGAATCTCTCTTCTGTTTGCCTACTTTATGGTTCTCTCTTCTGTTTGCCTGCTTTGTGGATCATCTTCTGTTTGCCTGGCACATGGTTCTCTCTTCTGTTTGCCTGCTATGAATCTCTCTTCTGTTTGCCTGCTTGCTCAGATCTCTCTTCTGTTTGCCTGCTTTATGAATCTCTCTTCTGTTTGTCTGCTTTATGAATCTCTCTTCTGTTTGCCTGCTTTATGAATCTCTCTTCTGTTTGCCTGCTTTATGTATCTCTCTTCTGTTTGCCTGCTTTATGGTTCTCTCTTCTGTTTGCCTACTTCATGGATCTCTCTTCTGTTTGCCTGCTTTATGGTTCTCTCTTCTGTTTGCCTGCTCTGTGGATCTCTCTTCTGTTTGCCTGATTTATGGATCTCTCTTCTGTTTGCCTGCTTTATGGTTCTCTCTTCTGTTTTGCCTGCTTTATGGATCTCTCTTCTATTTGCCTACTTTATGGATCTCTCTTCTGTTTGCCTGCTTTATGTATCTCTCTTCTGTTTACCTACTATTTGCCTGATTTATGGATCTCTCTTCTGTTTGCCTGCTTTATGAATCTCTCTTCTGTTTGCCTGCTTTATGGTTCTCTCTTCTGCTTTGCCTGCTTTATGGATCTATCTTCTGTTTGCCTGCTTTATGGTTCTCTCTTCTGTTTGCCTACTTTATGAATCTCTCTTCTGTTTGCCTACTTTATGAATCTCTCTTCTGTTTGCCTGCTTTATGGATCTCTCTTTCTGTTTGTCTGCTTTATGAATCTCTCTTCTGTTTGCCTGCTTTATGAATCTCTCTTCTGTTTGCCTGCTTTATGTATCTCTGTTCTGTTTGCCTGCTTTATGGTTCTCTCTTCTGTTTGCCTACTTCATGGATCTCTCTTCTGTTTGCCTGCTTTATGGTTCTCTCTTCTGTTTGCCTGCTTTATGGATCTCTCTTCTGTTTGCCTGCTTTATGGATCTCTCTTCTGTTTGCCTGCTTTATGGTTCTCTTTTCTGTTTGCCTGCTTTATGGATCTCTCTTCTGTTTGCCTGCTTTATGGTTGTCTCTTCTGTTTGCCTGCTTTATGTATCTCTCTTCTGTTTGCCTGCTTTATGTATCTCTCTTCTGTTTGCCTACTTTATGGATCTCTCTTCTGTTTGCCTGCTTTATGGATCTCTCTTCTGTTTGCCTGATTTATGGATCTCTCTTCTGTTTGCCTGCTTTATGAATCTCTCTTCTGTTTGCCTGCTTTATGGATCTCTCTTCTGTTTGCCTACTTTATGGATCTCTCTTCTGTTTGCCTGCTTTATGGATCTCTCTTCTGTTTGCCTGCTTTATGAATCACTCTTCTGTTTGCCTGCTTTATGAATCTCTCTTCTGTTTGCCTGCTTTATGGATCTCTCTTCTGTTTGCCTGCTTTATGTTTCTCTCTTCTGTTTGCCTACTTCATGGATCTCTCTTCCGTTTGCCTGCTTTATGGTTCTCTCTTCTGTTTGCCTGCTTTATGGATCTCTGTTCTGTTTGCCTGCTTTATGGTTCTCTCTTCTGTTTGCCTGCTTTATGGATCTCTCTTCTGTTTGCCTACTTTATGGATCTCTGTTCTGTTTGCCTGCTTTATGGTTCTCTCTTCTGTTTGCCTGATTTATGGATCTCTCTTCTGTTTGCCTGCTTTATGGATCTCTCTTCTGTTTGCCTGCTTTATGGTTCTCTCTTCTGTTTGCCTACTTCATGGATCTCTCTTCTGTTTGCCTGCTTTATGGATCTCTCTTCTGTTTGCCTGCTTCCCTGATAGCCACAATCTCCAAATGCCAACTTCTATCTCCTTGATTCGCATCCATTTCTTATTATTTCTTTGTGTATCTTGATGTTTCTTTCACTGTAACCCCCTGCACACCAGTGGTGGTCCTACCTTGCTTTGGGTGAAATGATTATAAAATAGATTCTTGGAATAATGGTTGATCTGAACATTTGAGTAGATGTCATCAATAATAATTGTACACAATTATTTCCAACTCTGCAATCTCTTTGGTCCAGAATAAACATTGCAAAGCTCTCTGTGTGAGAATAGCAAGATCGAGATACCCCACAAAAAAAAACCCCATCCGGCGTGGTAATTCTAAAGGCCATGAATCAGTTTCGGAAGTTCAAAGTAAAAAATACCGGTAGCGTAAATCAGAAGGGGCCAAAAATCAGTATCCATTATTAGTTCTTTTATCTTTTCACCCTAATCTAGGGGATTATGGCACTAAGACAGAGGAGTTCACTAGAATTGAAATAGAATAAGAATTTAGAAGAAATCGGAACCTTAACTAATGAAAAAAAAGTTATAAACATTTACTCCTGTTCAACTGGCGAGGAAAGAGTGTGAATCGGGCGATAGACTAAACTATTTACTTGTAAAATCCACCTACTTCTTTCAGGAGAAACAATCCCTTCATTATCCTGCTCACATTAATAAATACTTTCTACAAATGTTTTTGTTATATTCCTTAATCTTCTCCAATTTAAATCTATATCACGGGAAACGAAGTTAAGCAAACTTAAGCTTGGTAAGTCCATAAATGGGGGACCTGATGCTGTAATTTTGGATGTGTGAGAGATGTAATCAATAACGGCTCAGAATTGTTAATTGGAAAGCCGAGTCCAAATTCCTGTTGGATTCGGTATATTGATTTTCTAAGCCCCGCTTAGATGTGGCACAAGGTCGAAAGTATGGGGTACCCAGTGAGAATCGAACTCATTACTCAGTTGTAACAGCTTCTAGCGAAACAGGCTTGCTAACCATTACACCACGTCGGAGTGCCCCCTGTTGAATTCGGGATATTCCTATACGTACAAAATCTCCTTCGGAAAAGTAATGAATCCAACTTTTTTCGTCCCAGCTATGAGTTAATTAGAAAAACTTGTATCATTAAAACATTATTGTCTTCAACAAAATATTATTAAAATCTAAAAATATCTGGCTTTGAATAGCCTGCAAATAGTTGATAAGCCGTAAAAAACGAATCAATCAATTTTTTTTTTTTTTTGACATCGGCATATTTTTCTTGCACATCTTTCATCACTTTTTCTTTTCTGTTCCTTTTTAAATTTCTTTCTTTTGGCCATTTTCTTTTCCTCTCTCAATCTTTGGCATATTAAATTCGTTGATCTTTTCTCACTTTCTCTTCTCTGTATTTTCTAAATATTATTCTTTATTTTTCTCTATTTACTTTCTCTTTTTCACGCTTCAGCAGATTCAATTTGTTCATCTGTCTTAACTTTCTCATTTCTGTGTTTTCTAAAATATTTGCATTATTTTTCGATTATTTTCTTTCTCTTTTTGTCTATTCGGCAAAAAAATGTTCGTTCAACTTCCATCACTAATTTCTTTTAGTGATATTTAAATATCTTACATTATTTTTGGCTATTTTCTTCGTCTTTTTCACAGCATTAAATTAAATTTGTTTATCTTTCTTTACTTTTCACTTTCTTTGACGATCTTTCTTCATTTCTTGACTATTTTCTTCAGCTTTTCCATTCTTGGTTAGTTTAAATTCATTCATCTTAATTCGCTTTCTGTGTTTTCTAGATTTCTCTCTCTAATTCTTGGCAATTTTTTTTCCTCTTTCTCACTCTTCGACTAGATACATTCGTCGCTCTTCAGTTTCTCTAATTTTTTTCTAAGCTTCTTTATTTTTAGCAAATTTCTTCCGCTTTTTTACTCTTTGCCAAAGTAAATTCGTTCGTCTTTTTTCTGTTTCGCTTATCTGTAATTTTTCAATTGCTTTCTTTATTTTCGCCATTGTCATCCTCTTTTTCTTTATTCCCCTAATTAAATCCGTTCATCTTTCTTCGCTTTCTCTTTACTGTGTTTTCTAAAATTTTTAATTTTTTTTTTTGACAATTTTCTTTTTCTTTTTCGCTATTTTGCGAATTACATTCGTTCATCTTCACTATTTCATTTCTATGTTTCTACGTTTCTTTCGACTTCCAGTTGAATTCCTTGCATTCACTTACGCACAAATACCGTTGGGAAAGGTATTAATCCGTCCCTCTCCTCGAGTTATGGGTTAAATAACAGGACAGATTGGGTTCTATAGCATTGGCTGGCAGCCAATCTACTGGAGAAAGTAATGACAACCTACTGCGGGATAAGCTTCTGCCCAGTCAGTCATGTCTCTCACCAGACATGATCGTCCAAGCGTGTATCACGTATGTCACTTAACTCACGTTTCTTTTATTATTTGTGGCTATTTTGTTCTTATTTTTCAATTTTAGGCAAATTAAATTCATACAACTTTTTAAAATTTATCTTTTCTCTATTTTCTGAAATTCTTTCTTTATTTTGATTCACTCTTTCCTCTTTTTCACTCTTCGGAAAATTAAATTCGTTTATATATCTTCTCTTTGTTTTTTCTGAGTTTTCAAAAACTCTCAATATATTCTTGTAATTTTCTCTTTTTTCACTCTTCGACAAATTACATTCGATAAGTATTTTCTCATTCTCTTTTCTGTGATTTCGAAATTTATTTCTTTATTTTCTGGCAATAAAGTGCGAAACAGAGATCCAAAGACGAATTGGCATGGCGAAAGACGCTTTCCAGAAGCTAAGTAAAGTATTATGACACAGGGAACATTTACTAGAAACAAAGAAGAGAGTACCGGATTGCTATGTGATGTCAGTTCTTCAATATGGCAGTGAATGCTGGACAATATCAACAAAGATGAAAGGAAAACTTGAAGCAGTTGAAATGTGGTTCTATAGAAGGGTGCTCCGGATAACGTGGACCGAGCATGTGAGCAATGACGAGGTGTTGGAAAGAATGGAAACTAAAAGGAAATTAATATTGAGCATCATGAAGAGGCAACTAAAGTTCCTGGGACATGCAATGAGGAAGGAGGGCTTTGAGAGCCTGATACTAACAGGCCAGATAGAGGGGACAAGAGACAGAGGAAAGCAGCGGATAACTTATTTGAAGGGTCTGAGCAACTGGATGACAGAATGGGGACTGCGAGACGTTACAAGGGAAAGCGTGCTAAGAGCCACCAGGGATAGGGAGACATGGAAGGCTATGATCGCCTACGTCCTGAAAGGACAAGGTAAATAGAAGAAGAAGAAAAATTCTTCCTCTCTTTCACTATTCCTCAGATAAAATTCGTTCTTCCTTCTTTACTGTCTTTTTCCTATGTTTTCTAAATTTATTTAATTCCTAGCCATTTTCTTCCTTTTTTTCACTCTTTGTATAAAATTGAAATTCTATGTCTTCATTTTCTTTATTCAGTTTTTTCTAAATTTCTTTGTTCTTTGAACATTTACATTATTTTCCGTCTTCTGCTAATTAAAATCGTTCATCTTTCTCTACTTTCACTTTTTCTGTGTTTTGTAAATTTATTTCGTGTTTTTTTTTTATTTTACGACAAATTATATTCGTTCATCTTTCTTCAATTTGTCTTTTCTGGGTATTAAACTTTTTATTTTTTTATTTTTTGTTCATTTCTTTTCCTCATTTTTATCCTTGGCCAAATTAAATTCGTTCATTTCAATGCCTCCAAAACAAAGCTGTTATCAACTAACCACCATAGACAATCGCATCTACCTCCCATTAGCATGGGACAGGCTAGCCTCCCAGAGAGTAAAATACTACGCCTCCTTGGCCTTACACTCTCGGCGGACCTCAAATGGAATGACTATATTGAATCCATTGCCAAATCTGCCGCTATGAAAGTGGGCTCCCTGTGCAGGGCCCGGAAATTTTTCCCACCTGAAACTATTCTGCACATATACAAATCTACCATCCGCCCGTGTATTGAATATTGCTGCCATATCTGGTCGGGTGCCCCTGCTGCTCTCCTTGGGCTTCTTGACAAAATACAAAGGAGGATCTGTAACGTGGTTGATACTGACTTGGCAGACCGGCTGCAGCCGCTCTCACACCGGCGTGATGTAGCTTCCCTGTGCCTCTTCTACAAGTACTTTCATGGCTTCTGCTCCGATGAGGTTAGATCACTGGTGCCGCCTAAGCACGAATTTACACGAGATACTAGATTAGCAACTAGGTCCCACCCTTTTACAGTTAAACAAATAAGATGTAACCGTAAATTCTACTCCAACAGCTTCTTTTCTCGCGCTTCCCGCCTGTGGAACTCCCTTCCACAAGTCTGCTTTCCCGACAGTTACAATCTCCAGGTGTTTAAATGTAGGGTCAATAGACACCTCCTATCACACTAACTCCCAACTATTCTGACAACACTCTCATCTACCCAACCCTCATTCTCGGTATCCTCACCCGCCTATCACCCACCCTCTGTTATTTCCTATATTTAATCAGCCTTTCTCCACTCTACGTAGCCCCCTGCACAGTAGTGGCAGTGACATGCCTTACTCGGGGTGAAACGCTTATAAAAAAAAAAAAAAATTTTTCTCACTTTCTCTTTGAGTTTTCAATATTTATTTTTGTATTTTTAAAAAATTTTCTTCCCCTTTTTCACTTTTCGACAGATTACTTTCGTTCATCGTTTATCAATTTCTCTTTTCTTTTCTTTCAAAATTTTTCTTTAATTTGTGGCCAGTTTCTTCTTATTTTTCTTTCTACGGCAAATCAAATTCATTCATCTTTCTTCGCTTTCTTTTTTCTGTGATTTCTAAATTTCTTTCTTTATTTTTTGGTCATTTTCCTCATTTTCAGCCTTCGGCAGTTTAATTTCGTTCATATTCCTTCGTTTTCTCAGTTGTGTGTTTTCTCAAATTCTTTATTTTTAGACCATTTCTTCCTCTATTTCTCTATTCGACAAATCAAATTCATTCATATTTCATCACTATTTCCTTTCAGAGTTATAAATTGCTTTATTTCTTCCACTTGTTCAATCTTCAGCATATTAAGTTCGTTGATTTTACTTCACTTTCTATCTTCTATGTTTTCTAAATACAGTATAACCCGGATATAAGAGACCCCGATATAAGAGAAACTCGGATATAAGATTTATAAGATTTATAAAGATTTATAAGATTTATAAGATTTTCTCTGGTCCCAAATTAGAGCCTGTGATAGCGTATATAAAATAAACCGAACCCGGATATAAGATAACTCTTACCCGTTCACTCTCTTATATCCGGGTTACACTAAACTATTCTTTATTTTTCTTTATTTAACTTCCTTGTTTTAACTCTTCAGCAGATTAAATTTGTTTATCGTTCCTAACTTTATTTTTTCTGTCTTTTTTAAATTTCTTTTTCTTATTTTTGACCATTTTGTTCATTTATCTTTTAGGCAAATTAAATTAGTTCACCTCTCTTCACTTTCTCTTTTCTATGTTTTCTAAATATTTTCTTTTTTTTTTTTTTTTTGACTATTTGCTTGCTCTTTTTCCCCTTTCGGCAAATTAAATTCGTTCATCTTTTTTCATTTTTCTCTCCCCACTTTTCTAAATTTGATTCTTCTTTTTATTTATTAAATTCATCAATATGTTTTTTTTTCCTCATTTCTGCTTTTTCTATTATACTGTCTTTATTTTTTTTGCCATTTTCTTTCTTCTTTTCTTTATTCTAAAAAATAAAATTCGTTCATCTGACATCACTATTTTTTTAGTGATTTCTAAATTTCTTTCATTATTTTCAGATATTTTCTTCGTTTTTTTTTTTTCACTCTCCGCTAAATCAAGTTTGGTCATCTTTCTTCACTTTGTCTTTTCTGTGTTTTTTAAATATTTTCTTTTTTTTTTTACTATTTTTGGCCATTTTATTCATCTTTTTCACTCTTCGGAAAATGATATTCGGGTAAATGTTCGTTTTAGGTACCGACGGCTTTTCCCCCTTCAAATTTATCCGAAATAGCATTATCTCTGTGCAAATGTATATGTTATTGAAGAAACTTACCTTTTTTGCTTTGAAAATCCATAAAAAAACAAACTATATCTCACACTTTTTCTCTCCCGTAACTCTCAAGGAGTCATGTAATTAATTTCAGAATGCCGTTCTACATAGGCAGCAATTTTCTGTCGAATTTTGGTCGATTTTCTTCCTTTACTGAAACTTCCGGCGATGTACTTCCTGTTATGAAAGTAATAAGCGTAGAAATACAATAGCGCATTACTTTCATTACTGGAAGTACATCGCCGGAAGTATCAGTAAATGAAAAATCGCCCAAAAATTTGCCAAAATTCGTTCACATACGCAGTACGTCATTCTGCAGTTAATTACATGACTTCGTGAGAGTTACGGGAGAGAAAAGGTGCAAGATATAGTTTGTTTTTTCATGGACATTTAGATAAAAAAAAAGGTAAGTTTCTTCAATAACTAACAGTTGATTTGAGTTCAGCATATACATTTGCACAGCGATAATGATATTTTGGATAAATTTGAAGGGGAAAAGCGTCGAGACTTACAACGAAAATTTGCCGATATTCGTTCATCTTCAAGCGTTTTCCAAATTTCTCTATTCTTAAGCTCTCTTCTTCCTTTTTTTTCATTTCTCGTCAAATTAATTCCATTCATCTATCTTTGCTTTCTCCTGTCTGTGGTTTATATATATCGTTCTTTATTTTTTCCATATTCTTTCTCTTTTCCAATTTTCGTGAAATTATGGCTTACATCTTTCTTCACTATTTTCTTTTATTTCTCTTCCTGTTCATTTTGTTTATCTATTATTAAACAAACAAATATAATTTCTATCATCTCACTCAGATATTAACTTTCAGTTTTTTTTTAATTTCTTGTTTTATTCTCTTACTAACGAAATCACAAAGGTTGATTAATAAGTCAAGTCTCCATTCCTATAAGACGTGAACGAATAATGAAATTTATATCAAATCTAAGTATATTTATTTCCCTTGTAAACTACAAAGGTCGATTAGTACGTTTTCCAATGCTATGAAGCAGGTTTTAGATTGGATGGAATAATGAAATTTATATTGCAATGAAGGCAATATATTAATGATTTAGGTCTTCAATCCACGGTCTCTTGAATAGTGGTAGAGATTTATCCCTTGTTTCCGGTTTCGGATTTGGCTTCCGATTTCTTTTAAAGTTTACTTCTCATTCTATACTTCTAAAATCGCCTAAATTTAATTTAATATTTATATTCATTTTTTTTTTTTTGCTTCAATAGGAGTAAATATGGTTCAAAACGATTAAAAATCCTTTGGAAAAAAACAAACCAAGGCAAATTTCACAAGTCAGTGTGAATAGTAAGATTCTGGATTCTGATTGGATAGGAAATAGCAAATTGATCTATAACGCCAGTTAATTTTTCTTAAAAATTTTTCTTGGTTTGGGTTTTTCCAAAGGGTTTTTAGTCATTTTGAACCATTTTAATTTAACTTTTTTTCGTTTGAGTTAATTGTTAAATGATATAGGATTTGTAGCTTATACCTTTTTGCTCTTTAGGATTGGGTTTTTACGTTTCCTTCTATGGTCTTCTTCAAATACGTAATTTCAACATCTCCGCACAAAGTCTGTTATTTTATTTACTTTTTATTTATTATCTTTTTTTTTTTTTTTACCTCAATGGTAGATAGACTTGCCTACTGTCCGGTTTACGCTCCTTCCCGGTATTTTTAAGAGGATTAGAGGTTTATATATTGTTTACGTTTTCGGGTTAGGTTTCCAGTTCCTTCTAAAGTCTTTTCATTCTCTTTCACGCCCAGAAGCACCCACGTATTAGTGGCTTTATTGCCTTGCTTGGGGTGAATTGATTAAAAATAAATTCGCAAAAACATCTTAAAGACCAAAAAATATTTCGAAACTGGTAAATTTAAAAATATATTTTTCTTCAAAGTGAAGATAAACAAGTTCCTTGATAAGATTTCATTGATTCTATTTCATATAATTGGTATGTATGGGAAACCTCGAGGTGGTGTAATGGTTAGCAAGCTTTTGTCGCTAGAAGTAACTACAACTAAGTAGTCAGTTTGATGTATATATATATATATATATATATATATATATATATATATATATATATACATTATCATCACCGCCGATCGAAGTTACATTAACATCACCGCCGATCGAAACCAGGCTACCGCCAGCTACGATGAACGCATGTCCTCTTCGATGAAGCGAAGTACCTTGAGAAACTATTGGGCTTACAACTGACCTGAAGTAGGACTCGGACATTGCTAACGATGAAGGTAAAATGGTCGGCTCTATGAACTGCTTCAGTAAGTACCGGACTCCTCCTACTATCCTCTATCTTTACAAGACCTACATCAGGCGAAAATGGAGTAGTGTTGTCATATTTGGAGAGAAGCTGCCCAGTTATCACTTTCCAGTCTGGATAGAGTTCAGAAGCATATATATATATATATATATATATATACTTCTGAACTCTACCCAGACTGGAAAGAGATAAAATATATACTAGCAGTATAGCCCGGCGTTGCTCGGGTGTAATGAAAGCTTTAAAACTAATCCATGGTACTGGAGCACAGACTCTTTGGACGTTGGCACGAAAGACTAAAAAGCAATAGTTATTTCCAGTTAAATCGAAACCGTAGACTGAAAGAAAAATGAATGGATGTAAGTCAAATTTTGATTTCCTGGTATCGATATCAAATAAGTTTTTCTCGTCGTAAACTGAATTTTGAAGGCTAAATAAGTCCTCTGAGTAAATGGTATCATGGCTGAGACTAAGAACTACAATTATACCTACTTAGAGCCAAACCCGAAGCAAAAGCTAAAATAAAAGGGCTGAAAAAATACAGATATAGAGGCAGATAAACAGACACACAGACAAACATCTTGCCTTTTATATATATATATATATATATATATATATATATATATATATATATATATATATATTATCGGTTTTCTGCACTATTGTAAGAACTGCAACCTTGAAACTTCTGAATATCATTTCTTATGTCTTTGTCTATGAGTGTATCAAATTTGATTATAATCGGACCACTCCTTCTATAACCCGATTTTTTCGATTATCGATATTTATCGGGGGTACCTCGACACAAGACCTAACTAAGAACACTCGCAGACGCTTATAGTACAACTGTGTAAATTTTCAAGAAAATTAGTTCAGCCGTTTCGGAGTCTATAGGTAACAGACACAGAGACACACAGAGACACACACAGACAAAGTTTCATTTATAAATAAGTTTAGATATATACATATCTGGATGTGGGAAGCCTCTCGCTGATCTATCCCTATTTTCAACGGAAATGCTCAGACAAACTACGTACCCTGATTTCACGCCAGGCCTAGCTTTCACGACTTGGATCCGCCATGTCACTTACATAGTACCAAATCAGCTACATTCCCTCAGTATTCTACTCGAACAGCTTATTTCAGGGAAACACTACTCTGTGGAATAGACTCATAAGAGGGTGCTTCCCTAATTATTTCAATCTTAATCTATTCAAGACTAGAGTTATATTCTCTCTTATCCATATCTTCTTAAAATAACGAGTGCAAATCGTATATACGATTCATCGCTTAAGGACCTGGAAAATGGTCGGCTCTCTGTTCCACTCTAGCAAGTACTTGATGCTTCTTGCTAGTTGAAATATTTACAAGAGACAGAACAGTCCAAAAATGTAGAAGCTGAAGGAGTAGAATTGTCGTCTGCATTTGGTTAATCTAACTGTGAATGGGTGAGACCCAGTTGCCACTCTGGTTGCACGAGTAAACACCTGTTGCAGAGGCAGCAGTGAATTAAGTTCTTTGGAGCAGAAGCCATGAAAGTATTTATAGAACAGTCAAAGGGAAGCCACATCCCGTCAGTGAGGAAGTGGCTGGAGTCGAGTAGTGAGATGTAAGTTCCACTCGAGCAGGTTCTTCCATTTCTGACAGACGAAACGTCTCAGGCCCCTCGCTACTCTATCGCTATTTCCATGGAAAGTCTTCAGACTAATTACATTCCTTAACTCTTCACGATAAAGACCTGATGTGCTATGCACATTGTACGAACCACTATCATTCTCTTCATATTCTGTTGCTGATTTTTAATTTACACTCGAGCAGATTCTTCCTACTTGCCGCTTTTTTTTTTGGAAACAATTCCCAAGAGGATACCTCCTCGATCACTACAATATTGGTTTATTCAAGTCTAGGTTTAACAGTTATCTTCCTCACATATCCCTCATAAATTGTGCTTCTTACCGAATTATCTTCTACAACCATTGCCTCTTAGGTCTTGTAAAGAAGGAACATCGCTGTATTTTGCGTTCAGTGTTTCTTTGCTTCCCATCGATACCTCATATACTATTGTTTCCTTTTCCAGGATTCCATCTTGTGTTTGATTTTCAAAACGAGTGGGCCCGTGCCGTCAAAAATGACAAGAAAATATTTATATCAATATACCGTTAAAAATGACAGCAACATATATATTGATGTACCTACAATTGAGCATCTTACATTAAAACATAAGAAAAAAGAATCATCCAAACCCTTGGGCGTGACAGGAAGGAAATATATACACACACACACACACACACACATATATATATATATATATATATATATATATATATATATATATAAATTCAAGCAGAAAGTGGCATGTAGGTAAAATCCCAATGAAGATCCTATTAAGATTAATCTTATAAATATTAAAAACTGATCCAGTCAGGGGGCTCGATGTAAATAGAATTATGATTTTCATTTTGAATAATTTTTATATATATATATATATATATATATATATATATATATTAAAATAAAACTTCGAAAATCATAATTCTATAAATAGATTCTGTAAATAGAATTATGATTTTCGAAGTTTTATTTTAATATATATAAATATTTATTTATTTATTTATTTATTATAAATAATATTTTAGAACATGTACATAATTTTTATATATATATGTCCACTACAAATCGTACATTTGTTTCGACATTGAAACTTCAATGTCTCATCAGCTCTATATATTATATATCGAGCACTGTTTTAAATTAATGTTTTGGACGTTGTAAGAATTCTTTCTTCGTTCTGCATTCACTCGGATATATATATATATATATATATTAAAATAAAACTTCGAAAATCATAATTCTATTTACATATATAATTGAAAATCATAATTCTTTTTACTTATATATATATGTGTGTGTGCGTGTGTGTGTGTGTGTGTGTGCATGTATTAATAAATACACAACAGTCTTTATTATAATAGAGATTATATATATATATATATATATATATATATATATATATATATATATTCTTCTTAACTCAGCGACATAATTATTGTAAAATAATGAAATAATAAGGCACTGTTAAATAGCAAACACGCGGTAAGAGCTTTTATAACTGTTAGTAAAATTTATTAACTGGTAGACCAAGGTTTAAAGCAATGTGAACTCCACCGAACAATCATCTTAACGAGCCAAATAACAAAACTCATCACCCGGATTTTGATAAACAGAGCGCGTAGAGCAGAATTAGCACAGAGACAGGACAAAACAGTGTGGCTTTGTTAAAGACACTGGAACAATTAAAGCGAAATTCATGCTCAAAATGCTATCTGAAAGAACAAAACAAACGCAAACAAAAAAACCTTCATCTGTGACTAGACTACGCAAAGGTATTTGGCAAAATACGCCACAAAGACTTATTTGAAATACTCGGCAGCCTAGACATTTTCAAGGATGAAGCAATAGCTCGAGGCAGCATAAATATGGTTCTACAGAAAGATACTGAGGATACATTGGAGTGGGCACATAAGCAACGATTAGGTATTAGAGTGGATGAAAACAAGAAGAAAACTCGTACTTAACAGGAGGAGAATGCTGAGATTCATGAGACACGTAATGAGGAAAGAGGACTTAGAGAATCTAATACTCAAAGGACGGATAAAAGGAAAGAAGCAGAGGAAAGGGGCGGAATAGACCTGAGCAAATGGATGGCAGAGAGGAGTTTGGGAGAGATACCAAGGGGAAAAATATTGAGCGCAGGGGACAGGGCCAAATAGAAGTTCATGATCGCCTAGGTCCTGAAGGGACACGGTACATAAAGAAAAAGAAGTAAAGAGAATGAATGAACTGAGCCGACGCTGCCTCGCTATTGTTTCTCTAGCCATGAGCGTGACAGGATGGAAACATATATATATATATATATATATATATATATATATATATATATATATATTTATACAGCGGTCTTTATTATTATAGAGAGGATTCTGCAACTAAAATCATTTGAACAACGGGGAGAAATTCTTTAATATCTGAATTTCAATAATATTCCTGACACTGAATACTCCCACTTTCCGGCTAAACATGTAATCATCCATTCCTCAGAGTGGATGAGACAAATTCTGAAAAATAAATGCTTGTAGGTAATTAATATTCAGTCAACGAGCAATCGAAACAAAGCTTGTTAACTTTTTAAAGCTTTTTCCTTGAAAAAATGAATTAAACGTTTAAATAGCAAAAACAGTCACTTATCTGGTTTCTAATCCAGGGTCATTTACTCAAAATTAAATTTTTCGATTTTCTTTTCTTTATTGAAAAATCGTCCTTCAGAAAAATGGCTTCTATATATGCTGCTTGTATTTGCATTAAGGTTAAACATGCGGATGTTATGGACATAAGAATATCGTATAAATGTGCATATGAATGCTACTGTGTATACATTTTTAGAATTTTTTTAAAAGCATGTTTTCAAAAAGATCTTGTTTAGATGTTAAAGATTGTAAAAGAAATTCTATTAATGAAACTTGTGAACACTGCATTTTCAATTTCAATTTAATGGAATATTTATTTATTAGACTTAGGTTCTGATATGCTGTAGGAAGTTTTAATAATAATGGAACCTTTTCCAAGGCGTCCATAATCCAATTCTTGAGATCATGTCATGACATTTTTACTTGGCTTCACAAATAAAAATTTAGACAAGTTTCTGCAGATATCACAAGTCTCCCTACGGCGTGGGGTAATAGCTAACGCAGTCTTGTCGATCATTACTACTGATTAGTTGATTCGCTCCTCACTAGGTGCCCCATTCAAAATTTGACGCTAAGTGACCCAACAAGATTTGACATAACATGAAACCAATCAATCGTAATCCTATGGACAGTGATGCTCATTCAGAACTGGCAGAATTTTAACGAATATAGAAGAAGATCTGGCAAATGGACAGAGCTCGGATTTACCGAGTTGCCTGTCTTCCTCTTCTCGTTTCAAAAAGTAACCTTTCTATAAAACCTTACTTCTACCTTTTTCCTTACAGATTTAAAAAAATATTTTTCATCCTAAAGCCCCTTTCTAACAGACCTAGCATCGCAAACTTTCTATCGTAAATGTTGAGACAACCTCTATTCTTTAGTACTGTCAACTCAAAACTTGCAGCCAAAACACGTCTTTCTACGTCCGCAAAATTAAGTCGCTCTGGGTATTTACCGGACTCCTCACTGAGGGTGAATGTGGCACAATGCCATTTTATAGTGGTAACGCCCTTAAGACCGGGCAAAAATGTCCCGTAGACCCTGCACAAAGCAGCGTCAGATACCAGTCAATTTTTCCCCAACGAGACTCTGCCCTTTGGTTTAGCCTCGTCTGAGATCCTCTTCGCTGAAGGCAGAGATTCTGATCAGGTAGACATCGCGGTGGAAACCTGGCTCTGATTTCTTGCATATTTCATTTGTAAGGAGGCAGTTCCACTGAGACAGTTTATTCAAAATAACTGCTTTTGTGAAGTACAGACGTCTGTGTAGATGCTTCCCCGAATGTTGCATTCTTAACTTTGTTAAGTCAAGAATCAGTTCTGTTAACATTTCGATCTCTCACGCGATGTGAAGTCATAGAACCGCGTTACCAATTTATGAACTGTGCCTGCTATTTGGTGACTGTTATCGTTGCTTAGCAAAGTTTTATGTCAACATAAGATAATATCATCTTTGATGGTGAATGTCTTTATGTTAACGTAACATAAAGACATTCTGAAGATGGTTCATGTGAGCCGTAAGCTCAGAACCAGCACAATAAAAATTATCCAAATGTTGGAGAATTTTTGTCTTTATTTTCACCTGAAATTAAAGCCAAAATACGATGTTTAGAACAACTCATGATTAAACATAATAGACATTCATTTTCTGTTAAATTTTAAAAGTATATGTTTAGGAAAGTACTATATGAAGTTAATATAATATAAAACTTATTTATTTATTTAATTATTTACTTATTACTTGGCAATGTTAATAGTTAAAATAAACATTTTAATATCGAAAGCATTCGATATATATTCATCTAACACTTAGTGTATTTTGAAATTAATAAAATCTTTTTGTTAGAATAAATTTTTAGGTAATTTAATCTCAGTACTAGATTGACGGTAAGGTCTCATTGTTTTACAGTTGAAATGGCTAGTAAATAAATATAACCTTAAGTTTTATGCTGAAAGTTTTTTTATCTTACACTTCTCACTGATGGAACTCTCTTCCGTCTCCTTGCTTCCCAGTTAACTTTGATCTTCAAAGATTAAATGCAAAGTCAGTCGTTATAATTTGTTTTTATATGGGCCGTTTCAAATAGATGACAGAGCAGGATTTCCGAAGGGTAACAAGAGAAAGATTGTGAAGAGCTACAAGGAATGTATTTAGGTCAGTGTTTTTGTTTTGCGTGCAAAAATTTAAGTATTTGGGAAGTGTTTTAACAGAGCGTGGAAAGGTGTTACACTGAAATCATAAGGTGCATTTGGATAGCCGAAGAGGCAGTCCATAAGCTAAGCAAAGAAAAAAAAAAAGCTCCAATAAAAATAAGGAAAAGAGTACTAAACTGTTACGTGACGGAAAGAGAGGGGAGGGAAAGCAACGCATAAATACGTAGAGAGCTTTAATAAATGGATAGCAGAAGAGGGTTTAGAAGAAATGAAAAAAACCTAAGATTTATTAATAGCTAGGGCAGGAAGGTGTGGAGAGTCAGGATCGCCTACGTCCTGACAGAACAAAGCACATAAAGAATAAGCATAGTACGTTGATGAATGAAACTATCCGTAATACAACCTGTGTGCAATTTGCTTTATCTCATCAACTTTCAAAACATTATTAATGATAAATGAAAAAATATATTGAATATAACGCAGAGCAAATCAATGAGATACTTACAAAACCAATAATTGAGATACTTACAGCAAATTTTTCTTTAAATTTTCCCAGCCTATATACATAGCCATGTCTGAGTTTTTCTTCACTGAAAGGAAGAGAGTGCAACAAGCTCTAGTTCGAAGGGAACTCTGGGTATTTATCCTGAGTTCTTCTCTCCCAATGAGATGGGATGTGACACTAGGTAGAGCTTTACGTGACTAACCTGAGCACGAATATTCGGGTAAAAGTAAAAATTTGCCCAGCTCTAGAAGACAGCTTATTCTTCTCAGCTGAATCTTTGTCCTTAGACGGATCCTCGATTAAATCGAATACTGCCCGATTTCGATTCATGACTGACTAGGCAGAGGATTTTCCCTGCAGTAGGTTAATATTTCTTTCTGCAGTAGATTGGTTGCCAACCAAGGCTATAGAACTCAATCTCGCCTGCTAAAAGTCAATCAGTTAAGTGCCATATGTGATACACGCTTGGGTGATCTTGTCTCTTTCGATCCATCACTGACTAGGCAGAGGATTTTCACGCAGTAGGTTGCTATTTTTTCTGTAGTACACTGGTTGCCAACCAAGGCTATAGAACTCAGTCCTTCTTGCTGTTCAACCTATAACTGGAGAGAGAAGAGATGGATTAATACTTTTCCAGTTGGGTATTTGCGCGTAAGTTAATGCAAGGATTTCAATTGGAAGTTGAACTCGGCTCTCTGATTTCTTATTTCGAGTTGATATTCGTTGCACCACAATGCACTTGTAGTTCTCCAAAAAGATTCAAGCAATGGTAGCCGAAGGCGAATAGGCATGGCGAAGGAATCATTCCAGAAGTTGAGTAAAGTATTAAGAAACAGGACAATTTCGCTAGAAACAAAGAGGAGAGTACTGGACTGGTATGTGATGTCGGTTCTTCAATATGACAGTGAATGCTGGACAATATCTTCGAAGATGAAGGAAAAACTTGAAGCAACTGAAATGTGTTTCTACAGAAGGATGCTGCGGATATCGTGGACTGAGCATGACGAGGTTTTGGAAAAGGATAGAAACGAAAAGGAAATTAATACTGAGCATCAGGAAGAGACAACTAAAGTTACTGGGACATGTAATGAGGAAGGATGGCTTGGAGAACATGATACAAACAGGCCAGATAGAGGAAAAAAGAGACAGGGGAAAGCAGCGGTTAACATATTTGAAGGACCTGATTGTGTGGATGACGGAACGAGGGTTGCATAGTGCAACAGGAGAAAGCGGGCTAAGAGCCACCAGGGATAGGGAGATGTGGAAAGCCATGATTGCCTACGTCCTGAAAGGACATGGTCCATAAAAGAAGAAGAAGCTTACTAACTGGGAAGTGGTAAAGAAATATCAGAACAAATAAAAAAACAGCAGTTACAATAGAGCTTGGTCTTTTCTGCAAAAAAAAAAAAAAAATCTCATCACCTCTCCATCTGTCTCTTTCTTTTTAACTTTCTCTTAGTCCTCCACCTCTCTTACTCTCTCTCTCTCTCTCTCTCTCTCATTTACTTACTCAATTCCACCACACACACACACACACACACACACACACACACACATTCACATGTTTATATGCCGCATCCTTTCATGACATGGACGGTCACAGGTCTCCGCAATTTTTACCCTTTTTTCGTCTATCTACCGTTTCCCTCCGCTAGCCCTATATGTTTGTGTCGCTTCAAATCACTTCTTTATTTCCTCTTATGTGCTGTGTTCATTCAAAACTTTAATGGTCATGGCTCTCCACAGCTTTCTACCCTTCGTAGCTGCATGCAATGTCTCTGTCCTTATTATCGATACCAATTTCTATCGTTGGACATGTTATTCCCTATTTCTCTTTGCTCCTCTTGCCTTCTTCTATGTCCTGTGTGTGTCGAATTCGCCATGCCGGTCTTTTTATGTGTTATATCGATTGATTGGTCCGTTTTCTACGATTGCGGTTTATTTAAAGCCAGAAAATATTTTTAAATTTTGATAAATGTTTTTGTTAAGTTATTAATGCTTTAGTGATACAAATCTTACTAATTAACCCATAGAAGGTTGAAGAAGTGGATTCATACTTTTCTTAAGGGTTTTTTATATGTTTTAAAAATTTGTTTATGATCCAGAGTGATTTTGCTTTCGTTTTTCCTTAAATTTCATCATTGCTCACATTCTTCTGCAGTGGTTTTCCCAGTGTCTTTCTTCAGAACCATACCATTGTTACCTCTCGATCTTCTGTTCATCTGTAAGGAAATTCTCCTTAGGGGTGATATCGCATAGCAGGTCAGTTACTAAGCAATTTTTCTCTCCGTGATCTATCCTGCATAATTAAAAGTCTGCCATTTCCCTATGCTTACAATATTGCTGTGGCTTTTGCTCCTGCTATTTATTTAGAGATTTTTTATATAATTCAAAGGAGAACCAGCAATATTATTGGACATGACCTGGAACTTCAGCTTCAGTGAATTTCCCGACATCGTAAAGCTGCTTCCCTGGGCCTTTTTTATAAATATTTTCATGGTAATTGTTCAGGTGAGTTCGTCGACACGACAGTCTAAGTCTCGCTTTTGAACGTGACATTTTGCAGACCAGTGCAGGTTAACGGGGTTCGCATTATGTAGAAACGTTTTTGGATATATTTACTAAAAACTTTTTTCGCCAGAACAACTTTGTTAAGTTGATTTAATTTGTTTTTTCTTTATTCATTTATTCGTTTTTGTTTGAAAATATTTTTTCTTTTTTTTTTTTCAGTCTATTTTTCAGTTTTTTCATCGGAGAAAAAGCAGTCACCAGCCATCATTATGTTTTTTCTTACCAGACTAGATTTTGTTCGATTTTTTGTTTTATTGCGTGTTTTTTTATTAGTTTACTCTTTTTATATATTACATGCTTTATTTGAACAAGTTTTGAAGAACTTTTAAACGAAAAACATTTTGCTAATTGTTTTTGACATTTGAACAGTTTTTTTTTTCTTGTCAGTTTCTTGATTGTTTTAGTTTTCTTTTTTTCAGTTTTACCTCCTCAGTTTTCAGCCGACATTTATTTATTTAGTTATTGGTTAATGTCTCGTTTTCAAAGACTTCTGTTTTTGTTTTATTTTTAATTCGTCTTTATTTTTTAAAAATTTATTGCATTTTCTTTAAGCATTTTTTATATTTTAGTACATAGGCGAACTTTTTTTTTTTTCGTCATTGAGTAAAGTTCATTTTTCACCGTTTTATTTTAATGTTCTTTTTTTTTTTTTAAATTAAACCATTTTGGTTTAATTCTTTTTTTTTTTCATGTTTAATTTTAAATTAGCTCATCGACATTTTTTTGGTAGTTGATTCAAACTGTTTTCCCAGATTTAAGAAGTTTTACTTTTTATTGTATACATCTTTTTGTATTATGTTAATTTTCTCCACTGACTTTGTTACTATTGATACGTTTTTAAAAATTCTAGTATTTTTAGAATAAATTTATATTTTATATTTTTTGTCTCTTCAGTTTTTATTTATTGACTTGTTCCCTTCCCCTGCTCCAATTATTATTTTAGGCAAGAGGAAAAATATCAAACTATTTACCCGCTTATTTTAGTGGAGGTTTTTAAAGATGGCCAACAAAAGACGCACTGAAAGAAAAAACTTTTTAGAGGATGCCTCTCATGCAAACCACTTCCTCGATAAAAGCAAAACCAAGTTGATGGGGTAGACCCCCAAATTATAAATAAGGAAGACTAGAAAATACTAACACAGCAACAAATGACGTTAATGAGCCACAATCATCGAAGGCATCACGCAAGATGCCATCATGTTGGAATTCCCCCGACACAAATGTATAATTAACATCTGGGATTTTTAAAAGTAATGAAAATTATGAACATCTCATGAAAGACTTTATGCAGACCCTAAAGAATTACAGAGTTCGAAGAAATAACGTCATTCTTCGTGATGGACAAGAGCTCGTGCAAAACTTTTTGCTTCATAAAGGACACAGATGTTCCTAGGGGTTCAAGAGTCATTAAAGGGACTTTTTCAGGTGAACCGTACTACTACTGTCCACAGGTAATGATTGTGTCGATGTTGTCGGCCACGGTCTGATAACCAAAAGCCTAATCTTAAAGATCAAATATTAGGGTAAACGCAGTAACAGTGTGACATTATACGAGAACACTTCTTAATATAATAGGAGAACACCTAGCTGTCTACCTTAGTCAGTATACTAGGTGTCACCTTTGACAATCCGAACAAGGGATAGAGCTTCAATACAATGCTTTGTCTCTGAGCCAATTAAACATTTGCAAACGGAAAACGCCGTTAATCGTGACCAGTAGAAAACTAACTTCTTGGAAGAGTAGAGAGACTGGTCACCACTTCACTTTCTGTCCAGAGATGAAGACCTCTGAACTTCTAGCAGTAGGCGACCCAAATCTTACTGACAGTTCCGTGGCGCCTGTAATGGGCTTACCAGCGACTCGAGCTGGTGCTGACAAACCCCCTGTTGGTTCTCACATTATCCACAAAATCGATGCCTTCCGGAAGAGCAAAAAAAGAAAACTGAAGAAGGGAAATGATAAAAAATAATTGAAAAACTGAGAAAAGTTAAGGATATTTTAGAAGCAAATCAGGCAAAGAAACCAAAGCCAGTGGGTGTACCGGGCCACTCATCCTTTGCGTGTCTTCCCTAACATTTAAAAAATCATGGCCCCACCACTTCAAAAGTGACATCACTCAGAAAAAAAAAGCAACCCTTATCGCCTTCTCCAGTCCATTTTATTCCAGCCATACATGGTTCCACTCCTACTACTGTATCTTCACACAAGCAAGCAGGGCTTACCTAAAAGGCAAATAAGTCCAGAAAACGCTGACAATGCGGATAAAAAACATAAGCAAATACCTCGTGGACTCGGGAAAGACGTCTGTTGAATATCCAAGTAACAGTAGGAAAAGCACTTGGGTCATTCAAAAATATTGAAATATCTACAAAAAAAAAAAAAGACTGAAGACGGAAAAGAAGTAGAAAATACAGAAATTTCTCAAGATCCAAAGGGATATTGACAGTCGATTCATAAAGCTCGGGCACGTGGCAGATATGCGCATGACATAGGAGGCCAACGGTGCCATCTCAACGTGTCTCTCACTAGCTTATTTCGATAATGAAAACAATAGATTGCAATATTGTGCTGGGAGGCGCCCGCTTGTTGATCACACCCCTGCATAGAGCACTAAAATTAATTTTTTTTCCCGAAAGTTGGTGGTCTATTCCTTAATGACAGAGGCTAAACACTGTGTCCTTTTTGCTTGCTAGGCATTATGAGAGTCATGATGTGGATGTCACATCAGCAGGAATTCTATGGGGACGAGATGTTCATCTCTTACCAACTTAATTTTTCTTTAGGCCTCAGCTTAAAATTAAGATTAGGATGGAAAGGCCGCACCTCCAGTCATTAGAATTTGGCCAAAAAAGTTTGTGAATCTTTCGCTGTGTCGACTATGAAGGGGCCAATTTAGAGTGGCACTTTGATGCCGATTTGACATTAAGATATTTCTCTAACTGGGTTAACAGTAACAACCCACCCCAAAAATAGGTTAGATTAGGGTTATTTTTGTCTTCAGTTTCTTCCTGCAAAGTTCACTTAGCTAAGGGGTTGTCGGTTCATTGGCCTCTTTTATTTCTGTCCCAATATTCTTTAGTTTATTATCTCTACCAATCTCTCTTTAGGTGTCCAGATATATCAGTTTTTTTATGAATGCGTGTCGCCTTTCGTATTTAATGTGTGATTTTCGTATTTTTTGTTGTTTTTAAATAAATGTGTGTAGGACGAATAATTGTTTTCATTATTTAAGTCCTGCATTAATTTCGTCCAGTTGAGGTTCATGTCACAATGTAGGATTGCAGGATTGGGTTTTTTTTACTGATATTATTTTACTTAGGTTCTTGTAAATAGCTTATTATATATTGTAAATACCCACTGAGGTTTAGGTTTTAAATTTTTGTTATATTCCATTCCCCCCATAGACAAAAATTGGACATATAATGACTAGTTGTGATTTCGTAGAGATTCTGAGATATGTTTAATAGAGTAAGAATGTTTTTTATGAATCTGTTGTTTTGGTAGAAAGAATAGGTGATTTTCTAAGAGTCACTTAGGTGTGGCACAAGGCCGAAAGTATGGGACACCGAACGAGGATCGAACTCACTACTGAATTCTAATGATTCTAGTGAGACAATCTTGCTAATTGTTGTAGAGTAGTTTTTGCACTGAAAGTTATAATCGTGCTATGTCGGTTGCTAATCGACTTAACGCACCCAAAATGTTAGAAACTTGGTAATCTTCCACTGAAAGCTGACTCCTTAGTATTCGGCTAACTGCCGACTAATATCAACTGCCTTAGTCCAACTATGTCCAGACTGGAACTAATAGTTCTACTGAACTCTAAAGAACTCTATAGAACTTCTAAGAACTCCTAAGAACTTCCAAAAAACTTCTAGAGTAAACTTTCTGTTAAATCTTATTAATATAGGAGGGAGAGTTCATTATCTGAGGAATAGGTGTGTTTCACCATAACACTAACCATTACACCCCCTTGGTGGAAAGAATAGTGTGTTATGTTTGGTCAGTGATTGTGGCTAAAGTTTAATTATAATGATGACCAGCCTTCCTTTATCCCCACTTCTGCGATTGTGCCACATTTTTGTATTACACAATAAATATTGCTCTTCGCTGTGGTACCTCGACCTTATGAATTTGACAGCAGTACCAGATTGGGGATGTGCGTTGTGGTGCATGGGATATCGCCTCGAAACGAGAAATCGGGGAGTCGAGTTCGAATTCCAGTTAAATTCAATGCATTCACTTACGCGCAAATACCCTTGGGAAACCTATTAATCCATCTCGTCCCTCCAGTTATGGGTTAAATAACAGGACAGGTTGGGTTCTATAGCCTTGGCTGGCAACCAGTCTACCGCAGAAAGCAATGGCAACCTACTGCGGGATAATTTTCTGCCCAGTCTCTTTCAAGACTTGATCACCCAAAGCGTGTTTCACGTATGGCACTTAACTGACTGACCAGATTGGCAGTATGATCTCATCAATTGACATTTGAATTGGCTTGATGTAGCCGTAAATACTATGCTAAGAGTTTCTTTTCTTGTACTTTTCGCAAGTGGAACTCTTTTCCGGCTCTATACTTTCAGGCCAACTTTAATGTTCAAAAGTTCAAATACAGCGTAAATCGCTAACTACTGTCTTCCTGATTACACTTCAGTTGTCTTCGAACCTTAATAACGTTCCTGTTTTATTACTTCCTTCATACCAATTAACGCGGATGTGCGTTCTGGCGCGGTGGATATCGGCTAGGAACGAGGAATCGTCTAGTTTGAATTCCAGTTGAATATCCTTGCGTTCACTTACGCGCAAATACCCTTGCAAAAGGTATTAATCCGTTTCTTTCCTCCAGTCATGGGTAAAATAGCAGGACAGATTGGGTTCTATAGCCTTGGCTGGCAACCACTCTACCGCATAAATAATGGCAACCTACTGCGGAAATCCTCTGCCCAGTTAGTCATGTCTCTTTCGAGACATGATCGCCCAAGCGTGTACCACGTATGACAATTAACTGACTGAATGACACCCATTAACCGATTTGTCTTAGTGGCTTTACTACCTTGCTATAGGTGAATTTAATTTTTTTAAAATGTCATTAGACTTTTGTTTGCTTGTTTCTAGCGAATTTCTTCTCTTACTTGATATTTTGTTTCACTTTTGGAAGGCATCTTTAGTTATTTTAATGTGCGTTCGGATTTCTGTGCCACATTTTTCATTGTCGGTCTGTTATGGTGAAAGAAACCTATTCCTCGGATAATGGACTCTCCTTTCTATATTAATACGAGTTAACAGGAAGTTAACTCGGGAAGTTCTTTGGAAGTTCATAGGAGTTCTTAGAAGTTCTATAGAGTTCTTTAGAGTTCTATTGGAGTTCAGTAGAACTATTAGTTAGTTCCAGTTTGGGCATAGTTGGACTAAGGCAGTTGATATTAGTCGGCAGTTAGCCGAATACTAAGAAGTCAGCTTTCAGTGGAAGATTACCAAGTTCCTAACATTGTGGGTGCGTTAAGTCGATTAGCAAACGACAAAGCACGATTATTACCTTCAGTGCGACAACTATTCCACAACACGGTAAAAACAATTCCCATACCTATTTCTATTCTTGCTTAATTTTCACAGACCAACTAACCGCTCGCATCTTAGATTAATCCACTTTTTTTTTAATCGTGTCACCCCAAGCAAGGCATTCCACTGCCACTACAGCGCAGGGGGTTACATAGAAGGATTGGGTATGGGAAATGTCAGAAGGAGGGTGATAGACGACTTAGGATGTACATAGGGAGAGAGTTGGAGAGAGTGGGTGTGAGTTAGTGTGTTAGGAGGTGTCTATTGACCTTACATTTAAACTCTTGGAGGTTGTAGCCGTCGGGGAAGCAAGCATTCGGTAGGGAATTCCACAGGCGGGAAGTGCGAGGAAAGAAGCTGTTGGAGTAGAAATTGTGGTTACATTTCATCGGTTTCACTGTAAAAGGGTGGGACCTAGTTGCCAATCTAGTATCTCGTGCAAATTCACATCTAGGGGGCACCATTATTTAAGTTCGTCAGAGCAGAAGCCGTGAAAGTATTTACAGAAGAGGCACAGGGAAGCCACGTCACGCCGGTGAGAGAGATACTGCAGGTGGTCAGCCAAGTCGGTATCAATCACATTACAGATTCTTCGCTGTATTTTGTCAAGAACCCCGAGGAGAATAGAAGGGGCACCCGACCAGATGTGGCAGCAGTACTCAATACACGGGCGGATGGTGGATTTATATAATTGCATGATAGATTCAGGCGGAAAGAATTTCCGGGCCCTGCACAGAGAGCTAGCAAACGTAATGTCCCTTATCATGATGGTTGATGGTTTTAAAATATGCATGCCTATTGTTACGTGTATATTTAGTCTAATGAGTATTTCGTTTCCTAATTATTTGTTTATGTTACTTTATAAAATTAATGATCATTATATACAATACTATGCAGTACAAAATAAGTGCACCAATTTTTTCCCACCTGATATAATTAATCAGTACGTTAATTTTGAACATCATTATGTTCCCGGTTTAAAGATCTTTTCAAAACTCTTTGTATTTACTTTTGTTTCAGTATAATGTGTGTTATAATTTATTTACTGTTTTTGTCAATATTATTATTATTGTTATTATTAACATTATTAACAACTGGTAAAATATGGATGATTGAATAAAACGTTATTAGCTTCTTTAAGCAGTCTTTTCTAGCACAATGGGTTAATTACTGAATCTCAATTCTGTAAGTAATTTTGGACTTAAGGACATTTTCAGTTGACAGATTCATTTTCATTGTGCAAATCTTGGCCTCGTTTATTTCAAAATGGAATTAAAGCATGTCTTGATAAAAGGTAATTATGCCTACATTATTATCTGTATTAGGAGACGTGAACACAGAGATTCTTATAATTATCATCATTAGTGCTTGTGGAATTTTTGTGCAGAAATAATACAAGCAACGCTATGATAAAGTAGGCCTCCTATCCGCATCGGCACCTATATAGAAAGCATGAGCCTGAAGTCGAACAGAAATTCTGCCGCCACAAGCCAGAGAAGGTGATCAAATACGATCAAGTCAAAAAGTTTGTCGAATATTTACCGAAAAAACAGAGGGAAGCCACGTCATGTCGGTATGAAAGTGACTAAAGTCAAAATGCCAGGTCAGGACCTATTACATTGCAGATCATTCTTTGGATTTTTTAGAGAAGGAGGTGAATAGCAAAAGCCCCCGACCAGATATGGCAACAGTATTAAAGGTACAGACAAATGGCACATTGATAAATGTGTAAGATGGATTCGTTGGTCTAGGGATATGATTTTTGCTTAGAGTGCAAGATGTCCCGGGTTCAAGCCCCGGACGAGCCCAAGTTTTCTTTAGGATGTGCGTTGTGGTGCAATGGATATCGGCTCGGAATGAAAAATCGAGAAGCCAAGTTCAAATTCCAATTGAATTCATTGCATTCACTTACGCACAAATACCCTTGGAAAAGGTATTAATCCATCTCTTCCCTCAAGTTATGGGTTTAATAACAAGACAGAATAAGTTAAGGCAACCGGTCTACCGCAGAAAGTAAAAGCAAACTACTGCGGGATAATCTTCTGCCCAGTCAGTCATGTCTCTTTCAAGACATGACGCCCAAGCGTGCATCACGTATGGCACTTAACTGCCTGAAAGAACTCAGGGAATTGTGTATTTATAGCTTTGTTCACCATGAAATGTTCTGTGGTTGACTAGTAAAACATGTCAGGTCTAATGATGTCACCTGCCCGGTATATGGGAATCGCAAGATCAAATCCTGCCAGAAGATTTTCCTAACAAGATTTCTCGAATATTTCAGACCAGTTGATATTAAAAGTGTGCTGTTTAATTATAGAAGGAACAGACAATCCACTCAAATATGAGTATTCATTAAAAATAATATTAAAAAAAGATAAATTGAAATAAATATATGAAATAAATATATCGGTTAATACCAATTTTGTAATAAATATGTTAGTGAAAATTTCTAATATGTTATTCATTGTCCAGGACTGACTGCTTTTTATTTTATGAAATTTGACATGGTTTCTGATGAGAAAACTTTCTGACATGAAAGAGAGCCACGAACGTTTTAGCAGTAGATGCGGCTATACATTCGATTTACTTGTTCCACTTCAGTTCAGTTGAAAAAGTAAAGCAAAGGATATATATACAGTACTGTGCAAAAGTATTAGGACAAGAACTACTTTATCTTTTATGAGGCATATTGACAGAAAATAAACAATTTAATTAAAGTAATTTTATTTGATTTACTCAACAAATGCTTTAACAAGAAAAAAATACTTGTTACAAAATAAATTTGATATTTAGTATAATAGCCTTTCGCTTTGAAATAATCAAATAATTGCGACAATTTACCAACTGCACCTAATATATATATATATATATATATATATATATATATATATATAGTATATCGAGGCAGCAAGTAATTTTCTAAACATATGTTGTTAAATGTAAGAGACAATGAATGTCTATTAAGTTTAATCATGAGCCGTTCTAAACCTCGTATTTTTGCTTTAATTTCGGTTGAAAATAAAGACAAAAATTCTCCAACATTTGGATAATTATTTATTGGTTTTCTTCTAAGCTCACATGAGCCATCTTCAGCGAGGTTGTTTAAACTGAAATATTATAAAATCCACCATCACCGACGATTTTATTTTGTGTTGACATAAAACTCCGCTTGGCAACGGCAATAGTTACCAAAAATAATAAACGCAGTTCTTAAGTTTGCGATGCGGTTTTATGACGTCACACCGCGGGATAGCGCGAAATGACAACAAAACCATCTAGTCAAATGCAATGTAATATGTTATTTCCTGTTTTAAAGTTGATTTTATTGAGTGTTGGTTGTTTTGATTTGATGTACATGGCCTCCAATATCTGCAGGTTCCTCTTACTGTGTGTATGGGTAAGGATCACCGTTTTGTTGACCAAAATCTTTCTTATATTACCTACATGTTTATGTTTTTCAGAGAAATGTTGTTTAATAGTACTCTGATCAGAAAGATGACATGTAAGTCTACGGGAGAGCGTGGTTGCAGTAAAACCAATATATGTACTAGGTTTTTGATCAGTATCAGAGATACAATCTCTGAATGGGCATGTAAATTGGTACACTACATTGGTTTTTTGTAGAGAATTTAGTTTAGTGCTTGTTGGGTTATTATAGACTATGAGGTCAATTGTTTTAAACTTTTTATAATATATAATGAGTTTAATCTGATTATTATTTTCCACTGGTTTAACATTTCTACGTATTATGTTTTTGAGAGTTTTTTCATCTTGTTTATAATTATTATGTATTTGGTTGCAATAGTATAAATTAATAGTGTTATGTTTATTTTGATGTAAACCATTATTATTAATATTATCATTATTGTTAGAGCTATTGTTAATTTTGTTGAGATACATTTTAATTTGTTGATCAATAACGGAGTTAGGAAATCCATTATTGACTAGTGTTTGCTTAATGTTGTGTAATTCTTTATAAAATATAGATTTGGAAGAAGATATCATTTGTGTGCGTTGAAGTAAGTTTTTTATAACAGCTAACTTATATCGTTGGGGGTATTCACTATTATAATTAAGAAGACATGAATTTATGCTAGTTGGTTTCCTATATAGAGAAGTAGTAAGTTTATGTGTGCTAGAATCAATGAATACATCAAGGAATGGGAGTTTGTTATTAATATTAAGTTCTAATGTAAATTTGAGGACGGAGTGACTTTCAAATTTGTTTTTAAGATATTTAATTTGATCGATATTCTTAGCTAAAACAAAGATGTCATCTATGTATCTTACATATATAGAGGGTTTATTGTTATCATTAATTATTTTATTTTCTAGATTTGCCATATTATAATTAGAAAAGAGGGGACCTAAAGGAGATCCCATCGCAATACCATCTATTTGTGTATAAATATTACCTAAGGTATCGTGAAAGGGTACTTGTGTGGTGCATGCTAATTATAGTTTTTTTTAATATAGTGGGGTTAATATTGATTGATGGGAGAGTAGCATGATTGTATACATCACGGATAATGATGTCAATTGTTTCCTGGACGGGAACATTTGTGAATAAGTTTTGGACATCCAATGATGCAATTATTTGATTCATAAGTTTTACGGAATGGAGAATCTGTAAAAATTCGTCCGTGGAATTAATACTATATTTACCAAGAAGATAGGGAGTAATTAGTTTGTCAAGTGTTTTGGAAAGGTTATATATTGGTGTGGGTATTTGAGAAATGATAGGTCGGAGGGGGTGATCTTTTTTATGGATTTTTACATTTCCATAAATGTAGCCGGGCTGATAATCACCTATAATCTTTTGAAGTTTATAGGATCCTATTTCAGCATTGTTTGCAGTAATAAGTTTATTATGTTTTTTAAGTTGGGTTGTGGTATTACTAGTTAATTTTTTAAATTTGTTATGATCGTCCAGAATGGCCTGTAATTTGGAGTGATATTCCTGTCTGTTTAAAATAACAAATGTATTGGTTTTATCGGCACTTCGGATAACAATATTTTTGTTATTTTTGAGATGTGTGGCCGCTTTTATGAGAGGCGTATTTATAATATCATTAGGATTTTTATGGTAACAGTGTTTGATTGATTCAGCTTTGAGTAAATCTTTTAAGCCTACCTGTGTAGTAATATGGTTGTCTTGTTCGAGTTGAAGTAATTGTTGGTATAAAGCTTCAATTTCCATTTGTTTAAACATTGAATTAGGTTTCTGTGCGACATGAAAATTTGGTCCGAGATTAAGGAATTCTATTTCATCTGGAGTAAGTTGGTAATCCGATAGGTTAATGAAGTTGTCATTGATGTTTGGTATAAGTATTTTGCCTTTATATAATTTGTTTAGCTTTTTTTGGATGACTTGTTTATGGGATTCATGTTCCTTTTGTGTTGCATTGTATAATAAATCCAATATTTCCTTGAATTTTTCACTTGTGGTAGAAGACTGTATAATTCCTTTAATATGTACAATTTCAGTGTTGATTTGTTGTAATTCCTGTCTGCATTTGATGTTTTATGAGGTTCCATTGAAATTTGTTGGTGTTAGGATCATTTAATGCTGCGGCATCATGTAACTTAAATTAAAGAGCGTGGTTGCCCATTCAGAGATTGTATCTCTGATACTGATCAAAAACCTAGTACATATATTGGTTTTACTGCAACCACGCTCTCCCGTAGACTTACATGTCATCTTTCTGATCAGAGTACTATTAAACAACATTTCTCTGAAAAACATAAACATGTAGGTAATATAAGAAAGATTTTGGTCAACAAAACGGTGATCCTTACCCATACACACAGTAAGAGGAACCTGCAGATATCGGAGGCCATGTACATCAAATCAAAACAACCAACACTCAATAAAATCAACTTTAAAACAGGAAATAACATATTACATTGCATTTGACTAGATGGTTTTGTTGTCATTTCGCGCTATCCCGCGGTGTGACGTCATAAAACCGCATCGCAAACTTAAGAACTGCGTTTATTATTTTTGGTAACTATTGCCGTTGCCAAGCGGAGTTTTATGTCAACACAAAATAAAATCGTCGGTGATGGTGGATTTTATAATATTTCAGTTTAAACAACCTCGCTGAAGATGGCTCATGTGAGCCGAAAGCTTAGAAGAAAACCAATAAATAATTATCCAAATGTTGGAGAATTTTTGTCTTTATTTTCAACCGAAATTAAAGCAAAAATACGACGTTTAGAACGGCTCATGATTAAACATAATAGACATTCATTGTCTCTTACATTTAACAACATATGTTTAGAAAAAAAAAAAAAAAAAAAATATATATATATATATATATATATATGTACAGTACTGTGCAAAAGTATTAGAACAAGAACTATTTTATCTTTTATGAGGCATATTTACAGAAAATAAACAATTTAATTAAAGTAATTTTATTTTATTTACTCAACAAATGCGTTTACAAGAAAAAAATACTTGTTACAAAATAAATTTGATATTTAGTATAATAGCCTTTCGCTTTGAAATAATCAAATAATTGCGACAATTTACCTAATATATATATATATATATATATATATATATATATATATATATATATATGTACAGTACTGTGCAAAAGTATTAGGACAAGAACTATTTTATCTTTTATGAAGCATCAATTCTTTTATGAAGCATCAAAATAAATTTTAAAATCACCCCTGTCCTAAAACTTTTGCACACTACAGGTAGTGTGCAAAAGTATTTGGACAGGGGTGATTTTCCTAAAAATCTCACTTAAACTCAAATACAGTGTGAAAAGCCAAGTAAATTGCTGATAAATATTGATTATTTAAAACTAGGTGTCAAAGAATTGTATTAAAAAGAAGTTATATTTAATTTTTCTTATTTTCTATTAAACAAGTTATTTTGAAACTACTCATTATTCTATTATTCTTGGACATGACTGACTTTTTTCTTATTCCCCCTCTCAAACTCAGCTGTAAATAGTGTCAACATAGTTTAAAGGTTCCTTTTTAAACCTTATTTTGATAACAGTTAACTGTTCGACCTCGAGTAGTTCATGAAAGTGCTCTTTAATTTTGAATTTGGCAAATAAATAATTTTTTAAGCAGCCGACAATGCCAAAGGTAGAAGAGCGAACAATTGCACAAAGGAGCAGAATAAAGGCTTCAAGAGACATTAGGTGGACGCTTAGAAGGATTGCAGCTGACAACAAATGTTCCCCAAATACAGTGAAAGATAAAATAATTCTTGTACTAATACTTTTGCACAGTACTGTATATATAGTATTGTAATTTTGTTATTACAATATTTTATAAAAGCATCATATTACTACAGAAAAAAAATTATGTTTCAGGACAATACTGTGCTTTTTCAGGTGATATGTTGAAATCAGTGGTGAAAGTGATTTATTTTGAAAATATATGGTTATTTAGAAAATTAGGGATTGGTAGTTAGAGAAAATGCTAAGGGTGTGTCAATACTGTTCAATCAAAAATGAAAATTAAGTAACTATGGACTTTTAACATTCAGGTTATGAAAGGAAGTGTGTGTGTGTGTGTGTGTGTGTGTGTGTGTGTGTGTGTGTGTGTGTGTGTACTGTAAAAATAATTGACCGCAATTTGTATATATTTTTTAATCTAATGAAGTATAATTTATACATGAGTAATTTTAAAATCTCATTGAAAGCAAAGAAAAGAGTGCTAGATTGCTATGTGATATCAGTCCTTCTGTTTAACAGTGAATGTTGGATGATGTTCTCAGGGACAAAGGAAAGGCCCAAAGCAGCAGAAATGTGGTTCCACAGAAGGATGATGAGAATACCATAGACTGAGCGCATGAACAACATGGAGAGGGTGCAAAGGAGAAGAAAACTCATACATAACATCAGGAAGAGACAGCTAAGTTTCCTGGAACACGTAATGAGGAAGGATGGTCTGGAGAATTTAATACTCACAGGACAGATAGAAGGAAAGAGAGACAGGGGAAAACAGCGGGAGACATACTAAATAGGCTTGAGCAAATAGATGGCGGACCGGGGTTTAGGAGATACCAATAGAAAAAATATTAGGAGCGACAAGAGATAGGGGCATGATCGCTTACATTCTGAATTGACAAGGCGCATGATAAAGGATAAAGACGTCTGCTGTTTAAATCATTAAATTAAGAATATATACTGGTGCATTATCTGCCGTGTCCATTCAGGGCATTGGCGATCATGACCCTCCACATCACTTTATCCCTTGCTGTCCATAATATCCTTTCTGTTATCCCACTCAGTCCTAGCTCAACCATCTATCTGCTCAAGTCCATCAAATATGTCACACATTGCTTTCCTTCCCCTCTATCCGTCCAATGGGCATCAGGTTCTCCAAGCCCTCCTTCCTCATTTTTTCTATGTGCCCTGTCCCTTCAGAACGTAGGTTATCATAGCTTTCTACGTCTGCCTATCTCTGGTGGTTCTTAGCACGCCTTCTCCTGTTACACCATGCAACCCTCGTTCCATCATCCACCTGATTAGGTCCTTCACATATATTATTCTTTGCTTTCCCTTGTCTCTTTTTCCTTCTATCTGGCCTGTTAGTATCGGGTTCCCCAAGCCCTCCTTCCACATTGCATGTCCCAGAAACTTCAACCGTCTCTTCCTGATGCTCAGTATTAATTTTCTTTTTGTTTGCATCATTTCTAAGACCTCATTATTGCTCAGGATAACCGCAGCATCCTTCTGTAGAACCACATTTCATTTGCATCAAGTTTTTCTTTCATCTTTGATGATATTGTCCAACATTCACTGCCATATTGAAGAACTGAAAACACATAGCGATCCATATCCCAAAAACTTCAGTTATCTTCTCCTGACGTTAAGTATTAGTTTCTTTTTTGTGTCCATCCTCTGTCTGAACTGTGAGTATCAGATTCTCCAAGCCCTCCTTCCTCATTATATGTCCCAAAAGCTTCAGCTGTCTTTTCCTGACGTTAAATATCAGTTTCCTCCTCGTATCCATTCTTTCCAAAACCTCGTCGTTGCTCATGTATTCTGTTCATGTTATCCTCATCATTCTTCTGTAGAACCACAATTCCGTTGCTTCAATTCTTTCGTTCATCTTTGATGATATTGTCCAACATCCACTGCCATATTGAAGTACAGAAATTGCATAACAATCTAGCACTTTCTTCTAGCAAAGTTTTTTTCTGTCTCTTAATACTCTACTCAGCTTCTGGATTTTTTTTTAATCATATCACCCCAAGCAAAGCGATAACGCCACTGATGCGCAGGGGGCTACATAGGAGTGAAAAGATTGAAAAAGAGAAAACCGGAAACCACATCCTAAACAAGAAACAAGGGATGAGCCTCTTCACCTGTTCAATAGACGTGGGTGGAGTGTGAACCGGGCGATAGTTTAGTCTATCTACTCCAATTGAAAAAAAAAAACGAAAAGAGTGAAAAGATTGGAAAAGAGATAACTGGAAACTGCATCCTAAACAGGAAACAAGGGATGAGCCTCTTCACCTGTTCAACAGACGTGGGTGAAGAGGCTCATCCCTTGTTTCCTGTTTAGGATGCGGTTTCCGGTTTTCTCTTTTCCAATCTTTTTTTTATTCCTAAGTCTACAGAGGTTTGCAGTATACATTTCTAAGTACATTTTATAATCTATGAGGTACAGAAAAATAGTTTTCCTAAGTTAAAATGAAATTTTCTTGACAAAATTTGATGTCTATTATGAAAAAATTTAAAAATAATATTCCCAATATGAAAATAGTACTGAATGCTGCAACCTTTTGATTTATTTGTTTTTTATGGCTTATCAACCTTTTCCAGGTTATTTAAAGCCATAAAATACTTTTTGTGCATATAAATAATGCACACCACGCCATACTAAAGTAGCCCCTCAACTGCATCGGCGCCTATGTATTAAGTATGAACCTGAAGTCGAACAGAAATGCTACCGCCACAAGCCAGAGAAAGTGATTGAAAACGATCAAGTCAAGATCTTGTAGGTTTTCAACATTTAAGAATACGCGATCTTGAGGCCATGAAACCAAACATTATCGTCGTTCACAAAATTAAAGAAATAAACCCTTATCATCGAAACAGCTGTTCCTGATGACCATAATATCAAGCTCTAAGGAATTGACAAGCTAAGAAAATGTATCAACCTGCAGGTTAAGCTTACCAGAATTTATCGTGTTATCATTGAGGCGTTGAGGTCTATACTTAGTCGGTTAAGTGGTATATACGAAAGACGCTTGTGCGATCATGTCTTCCCGCGGTAAGTTGTCACTACTTTCTGCGGAAGACTGGTTGCCAACAAAAGCTGTAGAACACAATTTGTCCTGCTATCATAACTGAAGGTGGAAGCGATGGATTCCCAATGGAATTTACGCCTATGTGAATGCAACAAATTCAACTGAAACTCAAACTCGGTTCTCCGATCTCTTGTTCCAACCCGATATCCACTGTTCCGACCCGATATCCACTGTTCCGACCCGATCTCTTGTTCCGACCCGATATCCACTGTTCCGACCCGATCTCTTGTTCCGACCCAATATCCACTGTTCCGACCCGATCTCTTGTTCCAACACGATATCCACTGTTCCGACCCAATCTCTTGTTCCGACCCGATATCCACTGTTCCGACCCGATCTCTTGTTCCGGCCCAATATCCACTGTTCCGACCCGATCTCTTGTTCCGACACGATATCCACTGTTCCGACTCGATATCCACTGTTCCGACCCGATATCCACTGTTCCGACCCCATCTCTTGTTCCGACCCGATATCCACTGTTCCGACCCGATATCCACTGTTCCGACCCGATCTCTTGTTCCGACCCAATATCCACTGTTCCTACCCGATCTCTTGTTCCGACACGATATCCACTGTTCCGACCCAAACTCTTGGTCCGACCCGATATCCACTGTTCCGACCCGATCTCTTGTTCCGGCCCAATATCCACTGTTCCGACTCGATATCCACTGTTCCGACCCGATATCCACTGTTCCGACCCCATCTCTTGTTCCGACACGATATCCACTGTTCCGACCCGATCTCTTGTTCCGACCCGATATCCACTGTTCCGACCCGATATCCACTGTTCCGACCCGATCTCTTGTTCCGACCCGATATCCACTGTTCCGACCCGATCTCTTGTTCCGACCCAATATCCACTGTTCCGACCCGATCTCTTGTTCCAACACGATATCCACTGTTCCGACCCAATCTCTTGTTCCGACCCGATATCCACTGTTCCGACCCGATCTCTTGTTCCGGCCCAATATCCACTGTTCCGACCCGATCTCTTGTTCCGACACGATATCCACTGTTCCGACCCGATATCCACTGTTCCGACCCGATATCCACTGTTCCGACCCCATCTCTTGTTCCGACACGATATCCACTGTTCCGACCCGATCTCTTGTTCCGACCCGATATCCACTGTTCCGACCCGATATCCACTGTTCCGACCCGATCTCTTGTTCCGGCCCAATATCCACTGTTCCGACCCGATCTCTTGTTCCGACACGATATCCACTGTTCCGACCCGATCTCTTGTTCCGACCCGATATCCACTGTTCCGACCCGATATCCACTGTTCCACAACGAACATGCCCAGATTTTGGGGTTTTAAAGTCTAACATATAGAAAATCGGAATAATGATGATTCGCGATTGGTTAACGAAAGTCGAAATGAAACGCAAAATAGGAAATCTAGTTGTGCGTTATGGTGCAGTGGATATCGGCTCGGAACGAGAAATCGGGGAGCTGAGTTCAAATTCAAGTAGGTGTTTACTTGTGCAACCAGACTGGCATCTGTGTCCCACCCATTCACAGTCAGGTTAGCCAAACGCAGACGACAATTCTACTCCTGCAGCTTCTTCTCTCGCACTTCCCGCCTGTGGAACTCGCTCCCTTATTCTTGCTTTCCTGACGGCTACAACCTCCAGAAATTTAAATGCAAAGTCAATACTCATCTACTAACCACTGGACTCTAGCTCTCTCCCCACCCCTGTATAATCTTCACTTTCTCTCCACCTATGTATCTGTCATCGCACCTGCTTTCTCAGCTTTCTATTGTTCCTTTCTAACTAGTTTCTACTCCTCACTCTTTTCTAATTAATCTTTTTACATTTATGTAGCCCCCTGCACATCAGTGGCGTTTCCGCCTTGCTCGGGGTGAAATGACGAAAAAAAAATTCCTTGCATTCACTTACGCACAAATACCCTTGTATTAACCCATCTCTTCCCTCTAGTTATGGGTTAAATAACAGGACAGATTGTGTTCTATAGCCTTGCCTGGCAACCAGTCTACTGCAGAAATTAATGGAATAATCTTCTGCGGGATAATCTTCTGCCCAGTCAGTCATGTCTCTTTCGAGACATAATCGCCCAAGTGTGTATCAAGAACTGACTGAGTGGTGGATGCCCAAAACCGAAATGTGAATACTAATTCAGTCCGGAAGAACATCTTGGACAAGTGCAGAATGTGTGAAAAGAGGTGGAAAATATTGCCCACGTCATTAACCCTTGTGGATTGCTTGCACAGAGAAGGAGGTCGAAAATGATTAAGATCTCACGTGATTTCAACATCCAAACCAATCGTATCCTCGAGTGCAGCGAACCAGACCTCACTTTTGCTATTAAATAAAAAGAGAGAAACTAAAAAATAATAAAATTCCTCCTCATCGATGTCGCCAACTTTGGGGACGATAATATCACGCCCAAAGAAACTGGAAATTTAAAATGCTCACTGGCAAATTTTCATTGGATCAGTCATTCAGTTAAGTGCCATGCGCGATACACGCTTAGGCGATCATGTCTCGAAAGAGACATGACTGACTGGGCAGAAGATTATCCCGCAGTAGTTTGCCATTGCTTTCTGCGGTAGACTGGTTGCCGACCAAGGCTATAGAACCCAATCTGTCCTGTTATTTAACCCATAACTGGAAGGAAGAGACGCATTAATACCTTTTTCTTATATTTATAAGTGAATGCAAGGAATTCAACTGAAATTTGAACTCGGTTCCCCGATTTCTCGTTCCGAGCCGATATCCACTGCGCCACTAGGAGACCTATATATTCTTCGATTTGTCGTGTTCCTTCGGAGTGTATTTGATCATGGCTCTACAAAATGTACTGTCGTTTGTAGTTCCTAATGACTCTTGTCCTTTAAATATACAATTTGCCTTTTCTTGACATTGATTAACTACTTTTTCTTCTTCTATGTGACATGTTACTTCAAGATGAAGGCGATCATGACTCTACACAATTTACTTTTGTAGCTCTTAAAAAATGTCTTTTTGTTATTTCGTCTAAGCCTTGTTCCGCCATCTATTTATTTAAACTCACAAAGTTATTGGTTGTTTTCCTCTGTTCCTCTTGCCTTCCATATGTCCAGTGAGTATCAAATTTTCCAATCGCTTCAGAAACTTCAACAGCTCCTTCCTGATGCTTAGTAGAAGTGTCATTTTTGTTTTTATTTTAAAGTCTCGCATCAAGAAAATTGGAATGACACCACGTATCCCATCGCTTCAGAAATCTGCACTGATTGACTGTACCAATTTTCTGCGAAAGGTGCCATCTTGTTTGAAATCGTAAGACTTGATGGAAAACACCCATAATGCAAGCTCTTCGGTTGAAACTGGAAGCCATGCAGAAGATTATAATAATAATAGTAATAAAAAATAATAACAATAATAAACAAAATGAATGATGTAACTCTTCCAATATGTTTCAACACTTAAAGAAGAGTATGGTTTAAGAAAAGAAAAAGAAAAGACATTGTGTTTGATAATTTTTTTTTAATCGTTTCACCCCAAGCAAGGCATTCCACTGCCACTATTGTGCTTGGAGCTACATAGGAGAGGTAAATAGAAAGAGCGGTTAGATATAGGAAATGTCAGAAGTGGGGTGATAGATAGTTTGGAGGATGCGAAGAGTGTTTGAAAGAATGGAAGCGAGTTATTGTGTTAGGAGGTGTCTATTGACCTTACATTTAAACTCATGGAGATTGTAGCAGTCGGGGAAGCAGTCATGTGGAAGGGAATTCCACAGTCGGGAAATACGAGAAATGAAACTGTTAAAGTAGAAGTTGCGGTTGCATTTTATCGGTTTCACTGTAAAAGGGTGGGATCTAGTTGCTAATCTAGTATCTCGTGCAAATTCGAACCTAGGGGGCACCAGTGATCTAAGTTCATCGGAGCAAAAGCCATGAAAGTATTTATAGAAGAGACACAGGGAAGCCACGTCGCGCCGGTGAGAGAGAGACTGCAGGCGGTCCGCCAAGTCAGTATCGATCACATTACAGAACCTCCGCTGTACCTTGTCGAGAAGCCCAAGGAGAATAGCAGGGGCACCCGACCAGATATGGCAACAGTATTCAATGCACGGGCGGATGGTAGATTTATAAATGTGCAGGATAGATTCAAACGGAAAAAACCTCCGGGCCCTGCACAGAGAACCGACTTTCATAGCAGCGGATTTAGCAATGGATTCGATATAGTCATTCCAATTGAGGTCCGCTGAAAGTGTGAGACCAAGGAGGCGTAGTGTTTTACTCTCTGGGAGGCAAGCCTGGTCCATGCTAATGGGAGGTAATGACCAACAATATTTCGTCAGTATGCCTGTCTTCGAATTATGTCAAAAAACTGTATCTTCTTCTTCATGTGCCGTGTCCTTTCAGAATGGAAGCGATCATGGACTTTCACTTGACTCTGTCTTTTGTCACTCTCAAGATCTTTCTCTTGGTATCTCTCCTAAACCCCGCTTCGCTATCCATTTGCTCAGACCCAACAAGTACGTCTCGCGCTGCTTTCCCCTGTCTCTCCTTCTATTTATCCGACCTGTGAGTATTAATTCCTACAAGTTCTCTTTCCTCATCACGTGTCCCAGGAACCTTCTGGATATTTTGTATCAGTTTTCTTCTCGTTTGCATCCTCTCCAATACCTCATAGTTGCACACGTCCTCCGTCCATGGTATCTTCAGCATCCTTCTGTAAAACCACATTTCTGCTGCCTTAAGCCTCTCCTTCATCTTTTATGAGATCGTCCAGCATTCACTTCCATAGAGAAGGACAGATATCACATAGCAATCCAGCACTCTTTTCTTTGTTTCTAATGAGATTTTCCTGTCTTTCAATATTCTGGTTAGCTTCGGAATGCGTCTTTGGATCTCCGTGTCGAATTTTCCATCCTCTGTCAAAACACTTCCCAAGTATTTGAATATATTTTACTTGTTTTATTTTAGATTCTTCAACTTGCAGTTGGCATATTGGTCTCCTCTTTTTGCTGATGACCATGCATTCAGTTTTCTTGCTAATACCCTTCACAAATATGTAATGGTTAATAAGAAATGAGATATTAGCACATGCAGATCAAGTCAGATTACAAGATGATAGCGATGCACAAATGTATTCTTCTTCTTTTTCATGTACCGTGTCCCTTAAGGACGTAGGCGATCATGGATTTCCACTTAGCTCTGTCTCTTGTCGCCCTCAGTAATTTTTCTCTTGGCATCTCTTCCAAGCCCCGCTCCGTCAACCATTTGCTCAGACCTAACAAGTACGTCTCGCGCTGCTTTCTCCTGTTTCTTCTTCCATTTAACCGATTTGTGAGTATCACGTTCTCCAGGCCTTCCTTCCTCATTCATCTCTTCTTGATATTTATTATCAGTTTTCTTCTCGTTTGCAACCTTTCCAACATCTCATCCTTGCATACGTGCTGTGTCCATGGTATCCTCAGCATCCTTCTGTAAAACCACATTTCTGCTGTCTCAAGCCTCTCCTTCATCTTTGATGATATAGTCCAGCATTCACTTCCATAGAGAAGGACAGATATCATATAGCAAACCAGCACTCTTTTCTTCGTTTCTAATGAGATTTTCCTGTCTTTCAATATTCTGGTTAGCTTCGGAAGTGCGTCTTGGGCAATGCCAATGCGTCTTTGGGTCTCCGTGTCGCATTTTCCATCCTCTGTCAAAACACTTCCCAAGTATTTGAATATATTTTACTTGTTTTATTTTAGATTATCCGACTTGCAGTTGGCATTTTGGTCTCCTCTTTTTGCTGATGACCATGCATTCAGTTTATGCTCAGTGCTTTCTTTTCACTTTCTTTTGCTAACTTCTGTAAAAGGTCCTGCATTTTTCTTTTCTGTGCCTGTTATCAGCACTGTATCATCGGTGTATCTGACATTATTGAGATTGTGGCAAGGCTTTTATTTCTCTCATAATTGCTACGCTGTACAGGTTGAATAGATCCGGTAAGAAAGCACATCCTTGTCTTACGCTCGTTTGTATTTTTGCATATCTGCTGAGAAACTGAAATAGAAAAAATGTGGAAATTGAAAACAAGCATAGTACCAGTGATAGTGGGTGCACTTGGAATGACAAAAAATGGAACAAAAAACACATTGAAAGAATCTCTGGAAACCCCTGCTTGAGATATATAAAAAAAATTGTCTTCTTAAGTACAGCCCACACAGTAAGGCGAACTTTGTCTATGTAACGCTAGGAATGTTAGGGAGATAGAAAAAACATGAAAGGAGCCATAACAACACACCACGACCTGCCTTGGGTTTTTCTGCAGACTTGGTAGGTAATGTGACCATAGCAGAAATCGAATTATGATGAAAAATGACATAATAATAATAAAGCACTTGAACAGATGAAACAATTCTGGCAAGACAAACCTCAGCATGGCCAATATCCAGAACAATGTTTATAAAATTAATACTCATCGATGATTACGGGCATCTTGATTAAAGTCTGAAACTGAAGGTTTTATTCTTGCAGCGCAAAACCAAAGTCTTTTCTCTATGAACTTTCAGGCAAATAACATACATAATAATGTGGATCCAAAATGCAGGTTCTGTGATAAATATCAAAAATCAATAGACCATCTAATCTCAAGATGTTCTGCACTTGCCCCAAATGAATGCAAAAATTGTCACGATAGAGTGGGACAATATTTACACTGGACAATGTGCAAGCACTATGAAAACTATGTAAACAAACATCTTATATTTCTGTAACCCAGCACCAGTTAGAGAAATATAAAAGATCACCATTCTATGAGATTACACTATCTACACAAATAGAAGAATTGAAGCAAATAGGCCGGACATTATTTTTAAAAAACAAAATGAAAAGACTAGCTTATTAATTGATATGGTTTGTCCAGCAGATTGTAACATAGCAACCAAGGAATTCGAAAACCTGTCAAAATATAAAGACCTGGAAATTAAAATAGAAAAAATGTGGAAGTTGAAAACAAGAGTAGTACCAGTGATAGTGGGTGCACTTGGAATGATAAAAAAATGGGACAAAACAACACATTGAAAGAATCCCTGAAAACCCCAGCTAAGGTCTGTTAAGTGCCATACGTGATACACGCTTTCGGCGATCATGTCTCGGAAGAAACATAACTAACTGGGCAGGAGATTATCTCGCAGTAAGTTGCCATTGTTTTCTGCGGTTGACCGGTTGCCAGCCAAGGCTATAGAACCCAGTCTGTCCTATTATTTAACCCATAACTGGATGGAAAAGACGTATTAATACCTTCCCAAGGGTATTTGTGCGTAAGTGAATGCCATGAATTCAACTGGAATTCGAACTCAGCTTTCCCGATTTGTCGTTCCGAGACGATATCCACTGCACCACAACGCACATCCAGCTTAAGAGATATATAAATAATTGTCTTGTTAAGTACAGCCTACACACTAAAGAAAACTTTGTCTATGTAACGCTAAAAATGTTAGGGAGATAGAAAAAAAAACATGGAATGGAGCCATAACAACACACCACGTCCTGCTTTGGGTCTTTCTGCAGACTTGGTAGGTAGTGCGACCATAGCAGAAATCGAATTATGATGAAAAATGACATAACAATAAAACGGAAAAGAAAAACTTGCTTATTAATTGATATGTCTTGTCTAGAGGATCGTAAGATAACAACTAAGAAATCTGAAAAATTATCAATGTAAAACGATCTAAAAATTAAACTAGAAAAAAATGTGGAAATTGAAAACAAGTATTGTACCAATGATAGTAAGTGTGCTTGGAATAATAAATAAAGCAACAAAACAACACATGGAAATAATCCCTAGAGACCTCAGCATAAAAGATATATAAAAAAATGTCTTGATAAATACAGCCCACACACTTTGTCCATGCAACGCATGGGAGATAGAAAATAAATGAAATGTCGTCATAACAACACAGCACGACGTGCCTTAGGTCTTTCCGCAAACCTGGTAGGTAGTGTCCCCATAGCAGAAATAGAATTATAATGAAAATGACACAATAATAATAAAGAAATATTGTACCTTCTCAGGTATCTGTAAAAACAATATGTCTGGACTGAACAAGCGAATGAAATTATTCACAGCACTCTAGCACAAGTGTTAAAAATGCTAATTAATTATAAAAAATATCAAACGGCAGATCGTTAACAAGCAAAATCTTTGGTACAAAAAAGTGTGTTAATGTCGTCACAATATTAATTACTGCCCCTAAAACAAAAAGACAATCAACCTGACAAGAAATATCGAGTAACCGACTTTAAGTGTTTATGTGACTTGCGAGCGGAACAAGGAAAAAGATTGGGATGGTAAAGATTTAAATTTACAAAATCAACAAAAAGAAATAATAGGGATTTGTAGAATTCTATAATAAACTACTTTTTAAAGCACAAAATACGTAAAAGAATAAAGGGGACAAAAAAAACGAAGCAGAAAAAAAGCCATGTTGTCATCAAAAAAGAAACAGGCATATACGCTGACGACACTACGGTTTACTCTCGTCTCGATCAAAAATCTGCCGAGGCTGACAAAGCAAACCATGCTGCCGAGTTTAAAAAGGACCTCCAATCCGTTGTTGACTGGGGTAAGAAATGCCAAATTTTAATGCTTCCAAAACGAATTGCAACTCTTGGTAAACATGTTCGGCAAGTTTCTGAAGTCAGAACAAGATGAACCGAGTAAAGACTTTGCTCACTGCAATTGTTGCAGTTGCTTCGCTCACCTTTGTTCTTGTAGAGAGTGATGATCGTTGCGTCCCTCATGTCCTGTGGTACAGCCTTTTCTTTCCAGCACTGGCAGAGGACTTCGTACAGAGGAAGCAGTAGAATAGTCTTGCAGTGCTTGATAAGATCAGGAAGAATTCCATCACTGCTTGGAGCGTTCCCTGTGTCCAAGTTGTTGATGGCCTCGCTGAGTTCCTTTATCGTCGCGTCAGTGTCAAGAAAGTAGTCGCAAAATAGGATAACAAAAACTCTAACTTACCTGTGGTTAAATTTAAAAAAATATTTTTCTTTACTCTAAGTAGATTTTGGCTCTAGGGAGCTTAGGAGAAAGGATAAAATAATTTGCTGAAAATTGTACCTTACAAGACTGTGTGGAAAACTATCTGATTAAGGAGTGAAGGGCATCAACTGAAAGTGAAAGGGGAAAAAAGGAAAGAAAAAGTGTTTAGGAAAACAGCGCAGGCCATACTTGATGGTCATGAGCAAGTGGGTGGTGGAGCGGGTTTTGAGTGAGATACCAAGAGGAAAAATGTTAAGAGCGACAAGGGATAGGGGTAAATGGTAAACTTTGATCCTCTACGTCCTGAAGGGATACGTTTCATAAAGAAGAATGGCCGAAAGCGCTAGATTTAAGACATTTAAACAATGCTTACACCGAATGAATCCAGGTATTGACGTCGTGTGATAATTTACTACAAAATATCACTCATATTACTGGAGTAGTTTTTGTTTAAAGTCAAAATCTGGCATCCGTTTCCCAAGGTCTTCCATAACGCCATGCTGTTCAGTGACGAACCAATGACATAAGCAAACAAGAAACATAAATAAATGTTTCAAAGTTTTCAGGAGGCATTAATTGAATTAACTTGTTACTGTTTTGGCAACACCGTTTGAAATCAAACTTCAAAGCGAGTTTAATTATGGAATTCTGCCTAATTGAATGTTATTACAGATTCAAAATAAAACGAGAATTTCTTTTACTTTAGATTCAATAGACACATGCATTGTTGTTGTCTAAAAGACAATTCTTTGATAGAACGAATTTTATCAAACAACGCTTAACGGAATGGGATGGTTATCAGGTGACTAGACACTGGTTTATATGTTTCGTAGAATATACGTTCATTTTTTTCATTCCGTTTAAAATATCTAAAAAAACAAACGAAAATTTTCTAAATAGAAAATTATAAAAGACAGCAACTTTCTATCAGAATATTTTTCTTTTTAGTGTCGTGTCTTTTCAGGACGTTGTCAATCATGGATTCCATTTGCTTCCGTAGAAATAATTCTTACATTGAGTGCTTTTTTTTTTCAATGTCGGGTTTCCCAGTGTATAAGTAGGGAGATGGTTAATGTTTATTGAATTGGCCTTGTTTCAAATATAACCGAACTTCCTACAACTTAGAATTATTTGCTGTCATCAGAAGGTTGGAGATTGGAATGTGTGGAAAAATAAAAGAGTACCTCTTGCATGTTAAATAGAAATTTATTAACATAATGGAATAGCATGCTTTGGTAGAAGTTAATCTTCAATGATAAATAGTATTAAGAAGTTAACGGTATCAAGAATTCGTAGTAGTAACTTGAGTGGAAGTAAGCAGGAACGTATGTATGTATGTATGCATGTATGTATGAGCGTTACCTTTGGATAGACGTTTCTTTGAAGTTATCGCTCTGATGAAAAGGAAGGAGATGAGAGAGACAGAGGTGAGAGAGAAATATAGAGACAATAATAATCGCTTGACGTTTGTCGAGGGACGTGTTGATTACATTCATCTAATCTCTCTAGCGACGGTCGAGCTTGTTCTGTCTTTAATTTCTTTTGTGGGGATCCAAAAGGTCATTTAGGAATTCCCTCCAGTATGTGATTCTGACCTTTGTATTTTGTTCTTAGATGTTTCCTAGTTTTCTATTGGCCAAAAACATTTTGCATCATAGTGTGAAATTTTTATAAAAAAAAAAAAAGAGAGAGAAAGAAATTTAAACATCTAACACTCACAGCTCACAGGACCTACTGAAGACAATAGAAATTAAAGAAAACAGCAAGTAACTTGCAAGGAACAAAACACGGGCAAAAAAAGGACGGAAACAATTCGTTAATTTTTGTGATGAAAGCGACGTACAGGGATTGCTGTTCTCTGCACTTCTCCTGGAATTGACAGAGCGAGAAGTGCATTTCTACTGTTGATCGTTCTGATCGAAAGCTGCATTGCAACTCTTGGTAAACATGTTCGGCAAGTTTCTGAAGTCAGAACAAGATGAACCGAGTAAAGACTTTTCCCACTGTAATTGTTGCAGTTGCTTCGCTCACCTTTGTTCTTGTAGAGAGTGATGATCGTTGCGTCCCTCATGTCCTGTGGTACAGCCTTTTCTTTCCAGCACTGGCAGAGGACTTCGTACGGAGGAGGCAGTAGAATAGCAAAGCAAAGTTTGTAAATTCGAGAAAATTTTTTTTTTTATTACAAAATCAATGAGTCAGTGCTTAGCATTTGAATTTTTAAATCTAGAACTTGTTCAGTACATTTCTATTCCTTGTTATTCTTAACATTTTTCTTCTTGGTATCTCTGCCAGACACCGCTGCAAGAGTCTCAGATTCTCCAAGTCCTGATTACGTTTGTCCCAGAAAACTCAGCTGTCTCTTGCTGATGCCAAAAATAAGATTCCTTTTCATTTGCATCCTCTCCAAAACCTTGTCGTTGCTTACATTTTCGGTCCATGGTATCCCCAGCATCCTTCTGTAGAACAACATTTCTGTTGATTCGAGTTTCTCTTTCATCACAAATGAATGAAGTTTTTTATTATTATTATTTTTAGAAAATTTGGTTAAAATATTTTTACAGCTGTTACACACCACCTCCAATTAATTTCATGGAACGTTGAAAAATTTAATACTGTCATCAAACATTGTTTTATTTGTTAAATGCAGAATTCTTTGAAGAATGTAAATCATCTATTTTTATTTATTTTATTTTATTTTTTTTTTTTTTGCAAAGAGCAGTTATTTTTCAGAAAATTTGCTCCGAATATTAAACTAAAAACTGCAATAAAACTACGCAATTTTTGGTTTTTATAATTAATATATATTACGGACATTATAGTTTGAAGAAAAATGAAAGAAGAATTTTCGTGAAATAAGAATATTTACAAGAATTTATTTCCTTTTTTTCTACGATTATTTATAAAGTATAAAACATCTTTTCAATTTTTTTCATTAACTGTCTGTATTCGGTTACTAAATTATTACGTAAAGACCATATATATTAATCGAAAATTAAAAAGGTTAATGTAAATTATTTCGCACTAAAACTTTTAAAAGAACATTTGATTATTTTAATCGAACTGTCTATTTTTTTAATTTTGAAATATCATAAGAGACGTATCGTTAAAAGTTTATGTGTTTCAAGGGTAGTTCTTCTTACTAAAACGTTCACTTAGGTTTCATAAATTTATGTCAATTCTGGTCAACCATACTTAACTTGCCAACACAACTGGATACTATCAATTACTTAACACGTCAGAAAGAGATGACCTCCGTGATTAAGAAATAGTTTCATCTTAAATTTCATGCTATAAGCAAGTAATACTTACTTAAAATCAGATAAATTTAACTTTAAATTTGCTCATCCTCCAAAATTAGTTTGTAACAAATGAATATTTTATTTTGGCAAAATTTTTAATAACCAGAATTAACTTTTGTTTACAAACCTGTCCATCTGTCAAAAATGGACGAAAAATTCATAACTTTTGAAAACTTTCAAAAATTTGAAATTCCAATTAATATAATAATTTCTGTTTGAAATACACCAGATTATTTTGTCTACTGGAAACATTAAATTTAATCATTTAGCGGTAAATTTTCGTTTTAGGTACCGACGGCTTTCCCCCCTTCAAATTTATCCAAAATAGCATAATTTCTGTGCAAATGTATATGCTGAACTCAAATCAACAATTAGTTATTGAAGAAACTTACCTTTTTTGCTTTGAAAGTCCATAAAAAACGAAATATATCCCGCACTTTTTCTCTCCCATAATTCTCACGAAGTCATGTAATTAACTGCAGAATGACGTTCTACGTAGGCAGCAATTTTGCTCGAATTTCGTCCTTTACTGAAACTCCCGGCGCTGTACTTCATGTTTTGAGAGTAATAAGCGTAGAAATACAAAAGCGCATTACTTTAATTCCCGGAAGTACATCGCCGGAAGTATCAGTATATGAAGAAAAATGGACAAAAAATGTGCAAAAATTCGATCACATGCGCAGTCCGTCATTCTGCAGTTAATTACATGATTTCATGAGAGTTACAGGAGAGAAAAAGTGCAAGATATAGTTCGTTTTTTTATGGACATTTAGATAAAAAAAGGTAAGTTTCTTCAATAACTAATTGTTGATTTGAGTTCAGCATATACATTTCCACAGAGATAATGCTATTTTGGATAAATTTGAAGGGGAAAAACGACGGTACCTAAAACGAAAATTTACCCATTTAGCTTTCAATTGAAGCTAAAATCAAAGTTTCAAGAAAGCTTTTTTTATTATAATTATTTTAAAAATTACTTTAAAACTTTGGTATCTCAACTCATTTTCGATACCTAGTGAAAGCATGCCCAAAATTTATTTTCTACCAAATAACAGAACATATTTACAAATTTGCCACCCAATCCCCTAAAAAATCCACAATATAAAACATATCATTTTAATTCAAAGTGTGTATTGGTTAGAAACTAGCATCATGATGTGAAAATTTTGAATAATCGATAAAAATAAAACTCTATTTTTCTCGAGCTACTTTCATAGCTATAAGTCTATTATCCGCCCATTCTTAGAATATTGCCGCAGCTTATGGTCTGGTGGTCTTGCTATATATCTGGAGATCTTTGATAAAATTCAAAGCAGGATGAGCAATATTATTTGTTTTGACGTACCGTCTCGGCTTCAGTGCATTAATCAAGAACATGTTATCCATGTTTAAAAATAATTTTTTTTAACTTTATGTGACCAATAGTTTAAGAATATAACTTTTTTTTATAATTTATACGTTTTTATTAAACTTCAGTCAGTTAAAATGGCGTGCGTGATATACGCTTGGGCGATCATGTCTCGAAAGAGACATGACTGACTGGGCAGAAAATTTTCCTGCAGTAGGTTTCCATTACTTTCTCCGGTAGACTTGTTGCCAACCAAGACTATAGAACCCAACATGTTCCACTATTTAACTCATAGTTGGAAGGAGGAGAGACGAATTAATAACTTTCCCAAGAGAATTTGCGCGTAAGTGAATACAATGAATTCAAGTGGAATTCGAACTCGGCTCTCCGATTTCTACTTTCCGAGTCGATATCCACTGCACCACAACGAATATCCTATTACTAAACTTAGTATAAACAATAAAGTTGAAGGAATTGAGGCGTTACCTAAACAGAAATATAGCGTATGCAATTTGCTTTAGATTAATGAGAATGGAAAAATATTTATTGTAAGAATAATCTAAGGAAAAAAATTATAGTATAAAGTATTCTATCTATATTTTCTAGACGAGGCATTTAGATCTATTTACATTGTTCGGACTGTTGTCCATATCTTTATTGTCATATTCACGAAACCTTTATTTCGATTAATGGGGTAGATTTTTTTCATTCCATGAGTCATACCACTTTCGGATGTCTTAGTTATCTCTATCGTTATCCACTCGGCCACGTTACTTAGAGGACCTTTAGCCAAATAGATAAAAGCTTTGGCTGTATCCAGTGACATGACACAAAGAGTTGTGAGTTCAACACCTGGCGACAGTAATGGTGAACAAAAAGCTGGTAGAATTACAGCGAAGAATCCAAGCATTAAAAATGAGATGCTACAGGACCTGCTTATAGACATCTTTTACATAGTCAGTTAAGTGCCATACGTGATACACATATGGGCGATCATGTCTCGAAAGAGACATGACTCACTGGGCAGAAGGTTATCCCGCAGTAGGTTCTTATTACTTTCTGCAGTAGACTAGTTGCCAGTCAAGGCTATAGAATTCAATCTGTCCTTTTATTTAACCTTTAACTGAATGGTAAAGACGGATTAATATCTTTCCCAAGGGTATTTGCGCGTAAGTGAATGCAAAAAATTTAACTGAATTTCTAACTCGGTTCCGCGATTTCTCGTTCCTAGTCGATATCCACTGCACCAAAACGCACATCCCCTTACATAGACCTTATCGAAAATGGCCTTGTGTGAGACGACATCTGACACGAACGATACTCTTACGAAGACCTGATGACACATGGATGGACACATCACAAGAGCCAATATTTTTACCACCTTATGCAAAAAAAAAGAAGAGTCAGAGGGATAAACGGGCTACAACGTCACTGAATAAACTGGAAAGTTCCTTCATTAAAACCTAAGACACATGGAGGAAGCTAGGCCCCTGCTCATACGACCACTCCTGATCATTGTACATGATTAAGATGAAAAACAAACTTCGGCGATGTCTGAAAAAATTGGCATCTGAATTACAGAAGCTGTATTTTGACAACAGGTTGAAAGAATTTTAAGAGAGACCGGGGAGACTTTACAGAAATCCTTAAAATAATCTGTGGCTTTGAATCAATCAACCAGAAGACGGTACTTACGCCTAACAATTACTGAACATACTGTTGAAGTAAATACAGGCAGATTAAATATGAATTTTTTCTTTAAGAAATGGGTGTTCGAATAGATAATTTTGATAATTATTTAAAAAGTACACAATAAGTAATTAACTTAAAAGATGAAACAAGGAAATCGCACAAATGAGTTGCAAAAGAGTCCGAAATTGTTTGGAGGCCGTGGTTGTAGTCAATATCGTTTTTACTAAATAAATTTATTCTTTAGTATTTCAAGATATTTTATATTTTTGTGTAATTTTGATAACCGCATAGAAGAGAAGTGTCCTTACAGAGATAGAGACCAGCCCGACGAGATCATTAATTATAATTTCTGCAACTTTCATCCAAGAAAAGTTTCACCCCAAGCAAGGCATTCCACTGCCACTATTGCGCTTGGGGCTACATAGGGGAAGGTAAATAGAAAGAGTGGTTAGATATAGGAAATGTCAGAAGGGGGGGGGTGATAGATGGGTATGGATACGGAGGCTGGGGGTTGGGTGGATGGGAAGAGTGTTTGAAAGAATGGAAGCGAGTTAGTGTGTTAGGAGGAGTCTATTGACCTTACATTTAAACTCATGGAGATTGTAACCGTCGGGGAAGCAGTCATGTGGCAGGGAATTCCACATTTGGGAAGTTCGAGAAAAGAAACTGTTGGAGTAGAAGTTGCGGTTGCATTTTATCAGTTTCACTGTAAAAGGGTGGGATCTAGTTGCTAATCTAGTATCTCGTGCAACTTCGAACCTAGGGGGCACCAGTGATCTAAGTTCATTGGAGCAGAAGCTGTGAAAGTATTTATAGAAGAGACACAGGGAAGCTACATCATGCTGGTGAGAGAGAGACTGCAGGCGGTCTGCCAATTGGTATCGATCAAGCTACATTAATTTCAATTCTTTCGGATACACATGAAAAAGAAAATTTACTATTTCGGAATGACCATAAAAACACAAAAAAGAAGTAAGAAAAACTTTTTTTTTGTCACTAAAGAGATTCGGAATAAAGATGCTGGGTAACCTGGACATTTTCAGGAAGGATATTAAAGTGATCAAAAATCTGTACTGACAGAAGATCACCTGCATACGTACAGAAAACGAGTTCAGCAGATATATAAAATTAGAAAGCGGGTAAGACAAGGATGTGTTCTCTCATTAGATCTATTCAATCTATACAGCAAGGGACTACATGTCCTGCCAGGATTTGTAATTGGCAGCCACAATCTGAATAATATAAGATATGCAAATAATACAGTGCTGATAGCAAATACTGAAAGGAAACTACAATATATCCCGTAGAAGGTAGGTAGGAAGTAAAAAGAGAGGACTAAATATAAACTACAAGAAAACTGAATGCATGGTCATCAGTAAAAAGAGGAGCCCAGAATGCAAACTACAGGTTGAAATCAGGCAGGTAGAGAAATTTAAATGTCTAGAAAGTGTTCTTACAGAAGACAGTAAATGTGACACTGAAATCCGAAGATGCATTCCAAAGGCTAAGTAAAGTGTTGAGAGAGAGAGAGAGAGAAAAAGAGAGAGAGGGGGGAGATATTTTATTGGAAACAGAAAAGAGTACTGAACTGTTATGTGATATCTGTTCTTCTGTATGAAAGTGAATAATGAAAAATTTCCTAACAGATGAAAAAGAGACTCAAAGCAACATGAATGTGATTCTTCAGATGGAAGCTGATTATACCATGGACCGAACAAGTGAGCAACAAGGTTTTGAAGGGGATGCAAATGAAAAGGAATCTTATTTTTAGCATCAGGAAAAGACAGCTGATTTTCCTGAGACATGTGATTAGAAAAGAGGACTTGGAGAATCTAATACTCACAAGATGAACAGAGGAAAAAAGAGACCAGGAAAAGCAACACACAATATACTTGATTGTCTTGAGAAAATGGATTGTAGAACAGGGTTTGAGAGAGGTACCAAGAGGAAACTGTTAAAAGTGACAAGGGATGGGGGCAAGTGGGAGTCCATAATGGCCTACGCCCTGAAAGAAAATGGCGCATAAAGCAGAAGAAATCTGTTAAAATAAGATGTTAGCATAGTTATCACTTTTGCATCATTTAGATGACAATTTAACTATCGCACTCAATATATATATATATATATATATATATATATATATATATATATATTGGTGTCAGTCAGAGTTGCTATTCCCTAAGTCATAGGGTATATATAGTCACACTGATAAGCTGTGATACAGTGAAACAGGTTTGTATGTGGATGACTAATATATTATGCTCTCATTACAATCAAGCTCTCTAGAGAAGTAAATCTTAATAACAGTTTCCACTTTTGCAATATATGCATTACTCTTCAGAAATAATTGAGTTCTTTCGGTGACTGGTGTGTGTATACCCTGCTTATGTATACAATACATCAAAATTTCCCTTTCTCTGATTCCATGCACCTATAGCTTAGGGGGTAGCGACTCAGACTGACACCAAATCAGTCGAGTTTCTATCCTGGCCAGAAGCAAGTGGATGTGTCTAACCACACTGATGGGCTGTGATACAGCAAAACAGGCTTGTATGTGGATGACAAATATATATATATATACTGTTAAATATAAGAAATGTTTAATTGTACTTTCTGATCAGAGTACAATTAAACATTTCTCAGAAAAACATAATCATGTAGGTCATATCAGAAAGATTTTAGTCAACAATACAATAATCCTCACTCATATACACAGTAATAAGAAGCTTCAGATATATTTAATAATCACATTTAAATCTGGTCATAACACATTACATTGCATTTGAATATGTGGTTCTGTTGTCATTTCACGCTATCACATGGTGTGACGTCATAGAACCGCATTGCAAATTTGAGAACTGTGTTTGTTATTTTTGGTAACTATTATCATTGCTTAGCGGAGTTTTATGTCAACACAAGATAAAATCATCACTGAAGGTGGATGTTATTTTGTTACCATCCTTGTAACCTCTCTGAAGATGGCTCATGTGAGCCAAAAACTTTGAACCAACTTAATAAAAAATTATCCAAATGTTGGAGAATATTTGTCTTTATTTTCAACTAAAATTAAAGAAAAAATATGTTTAGAACGGCTCATGATTAAACATAATAGACATTCATTGTCTCTTATATTTAACAGTATATGTTTAGAAAATTATTTGCTGCCTTGATACACTATATATATATATATAGAATATTAATAAAAAAAAAAAAGTTTTGAATTTAAAAATGTACTTATATATATATATATATATATATATATATATATATATATATATATTGAGGATATTGCACTAATAAATTTACACATTATTATTGAGAAATGTACTGAAAATACTTGAGTTTTATAATGAGGCTATTCATTAAAAAGGAAGAAATATAATTCCTGTTGAAAAAGGGAAATACAAAAATGCAATTTTTATTATTATTTTTACTATTGATAATAAAACAGGAGTTTTATTATTTTATTTTTTTTATTTTTATTTTCAGATTTCTAAGACAATTTTTCTCTTTCTTCTTCTTTTACTTCCTCTTATTATTCATATTTTCCTCTTCTTTTTTGTCTCTTTTTTCCTTTAATTATTCATGTTTTTCTCTTCTTTTTCTTCTTTTTTTCCTTCCATTAATTATTCATATGTTTCTGTTCTTTTTTCTTTTCTTCTTCTCCTTTAATTATTAATGTTTTTCTTTTTTCTTCCTTTTCTTCCTTTAATTATTCATGCTTTTCTCTTCCTCTTCTTCTTGTTCTTTCTCTTTTTCCTTTAATTATTCATGTTTTTCTTTTCTTTTTTCTTCTCCTTTAATTATTCATTTTTTCTCTTTTTCTTCTTTTCTTCTCTTTTTCTTCTTTTCCTTCTCTTTTTCTTCCTTTAATTATTTATGTTTTTCCTTTCTTCTTCTTCTTTTCCTTCTCTTTTTCTTCCTTTAATTATTCATGTTTTTCCTTTCTTTTTCTTCTTGAACTTCTCTTTTTCTTCCTTTAATTATTCATGTTTTTCTTTTCTTCTCCTTCTTTTCCTTCTCTTTTTCTTCCTTTAATTATTCATGTTTTTTCCTTTCTTCTTCTTTTCCTTCTCTTTTTCTTCCTTTAATTATTCATGTTTTTCCTTTCTTCTTTTTCTTCTTTTTTTCTTTAATTATTCTCTTCTTCTATTTCTACTTCATAATCTTATTTTTATTCATGTTTTCTTCTCCTTTGCTTACTTATACTTCTTGCTCATTTTTTTTATTATTCATGTTTTTCCTTTCTTCTTCTTCTTGAACTTCTCTTTTTCTTCCTTTAATTATTCATGTTTTTCTTTTCTTCTTCTTCTTTTCCTTCTCTTTTTCTTCCTTTAATTATTCATGTTTTTCCTTTCTTCTTCTTCTTTTCCTTCTCTTTTCTTCCTTTAAGTATTCATGTTTTTCTCTTCTTCTTTTTCTTCTTTTTTTCTTTAATTATTCTCTTCTTCTATTTCTACTTCATAATCTTATTTTTATTCATGTTTTCTTCTCCTTTGCTTACTTATACTTCTTGCTCATTTTTTTTATTCCTTTTCTTCTTTCTTTTTGTTATTTTTTTCTCTTCTTGTTATTTCTCTTTATCTCTTTTCTTTCTTTCTGTTCTTCTCTTTTCATCTTCTTATTCACCTTCTCTTTTTTATTTCTTCTTTCTCTCAACTTTGTATTTATTCTTTTTCTTTTTTACTTCGTCCTTGTGTTCAGTAATTGCTTTTCTTAATCTTTTCTTGATATTCTCCTTGTGCTACCACGATTCTTCAGGTTCTCCTTCCTCTTCTCTTTTTTCTTCTTCTTCTTCTTCTTCTTCTTCTTCTTTTGTCCTTTTCTTCTTTCTCTATTTCTTCTTCGTTTTTTCTTCTTCTTCTTCATCATCATCCTTTTATTTCTGTTTCTTCTTCTTCTTGCTTTTCATGTTACTTCTTTTTCTTTTTTATTTTCTTCTATCTCTTCACCATTTTTCTCTTGATTAATATTCTCTTCTTTCACTTCTTTCTCTTCATCCTCTTCTTTCTCTTCTTTCTCTCCATCCACTTCTTTCTCTTCTTTCTCTCCATCCTCTTCTTTCTCTTCTTTCTCTCCATCCTCTTCTTTCTCTTCTTTCTCTCCATCCTCTTCTTTCTCTCCATCCTCTTCTTTCTCTTCTTCTTACTTCTTTTTTATATTCTTCTTCATCTCCGTCTTTCTCTTGTCAAATTCTTTCATTGTTTGTACTTTTTCTTCTTTGTTTCTTCCTTATCTCATTCATCTTGTTTCTTCATATCCTTCCTTTCATTCTTCATTTCTTTCTTGCTTTTCTTATATTCTCCTTCCTTCTTCTTGTTCTTCTTGTTCTTCTTCTTCTTCTTTTTATTCTTCTTCTTTTCTTTTCTATTTCTTTTTTCTTTCATTATTTTTCTTTTGATACCTATCTCCAGCTTCCTTACCTACCTGACTGCACTTTTTAAACTTCAATACACACTGATTAAACACCTGTAATAGCCCAAACATAAAAAAGACATCCAGTCAGTAATTCAACATTTCAAACTAACTATTTCCTCCTTGAAAAAATTAGTCTTTTAAAAAATATTCCTCCTAAAGTCAAAAAAAATCTAACGCTCCACTTTTGCACTTTCTCAATACGTCAACCAGTATTTTTCAAGACACTAGTTTTGCACTGAAAGACATGGTGTCTCTTCATCAGGATCGATTCTTCTGCCCCATAACCTCGTGCAATCTGCACTCAATTTCCATAACTAATCCCAAAAAATAAGTTATTCATAATTTTGCACTTGTAAATGTATTTTAAAATCATACTGGCTATTGGCAAAGTGTGTTTTTTTAAATCTATTAAGTTTTCCTTCTTTTTTTTTAAGTGACTGCTCATTTGGTTGAGAGAGAGGAATGATATATAGATAACATTTTTGACATGTTTAAAAAAATATGCATAGTTCAGAAGAAAAGGTAAATAAAAGAATAAGAGATTAGGGTGATGTAAACAGATAAAATGGTTAAATATAAAAAGAAAGAAAGAACAAAAGAAAAAAGAAAAAATAATGGTTAAATATAAAAAGAAAGAAAGAACAAAAGAAAAAAGAAAAAATAATGGTTAAATATAAAAAGAAAGAAAGAACAAAAGAAAAAAGAAAAAATAATGGTTAAATATAAAAAGAAAGAAAGAACAAAAGAGAAAAGAAAAAAAATAATGGTTAAATATAAAAAGAAAGAAAGAAAAAAAGAACAAAGAAAAAGTAATGGTTAAATATAAAAAGAAAGAAAGAACAAAAGGAAAAAGAAAAAATAATGGTTAAATAAAAAAAGAAAAAGAACAAAACGAAAAAGAAAAAAATAATGGTTAAATATAAAAAGAAAGAAAGTACAAGAGGAAAAAGAAAAAATAATGGTTAAATATAAAAAGAAAGAAAGAACAAAAGTAAAAAGAAAAAATAATGGTTAAATAAAAAATAAAAAGAAAGAAAGAACAAAAGTAAAAAGAAAAAATAATGGTTAAATATAAAAAGAAAGAAAGAACAAAAGGAAAAAGAAAAAATAATGGTTAAATAAATAAAAAGAAAGAAAGAACAAAAGTAAAAAGAAAAAATAATTGTTAAATATAAAAAGAAAGAAAAGAACAAAAGTAAAAAGAAAAAATAATGGTTAAATATAAAAAGAAAGAAAGAACAAAAGTAAAAAGAAAAAATAATGGTTAAATATAAAAAGAAAGAAAGTAACAAAAGGAAAAAGAAAAAATAATGGTTAAATATAAAAAGAAAGAAAGAACAAAAGGAAAAAGAAAAAAATAATGGTTAAATAAAAAAAGAAAAAAGAACAAAAGGAAAAAGAAAAAATAATGGTTAAATATAAAAAGAAAGAAAGAACAAAAGGAAAAAGAAAAAATAATGGTTAAATATAAAAAGAAAGAAAGAACAAAAGGAAAAAGAAAAAATAATGGTTAAATATAAAAGGAAAGAAAGTACAAAAGGAAAAAGAAAAAATAATGGTTAAATAAATAAAAGGAAAAAAAGAAAGTACAAAAGTAAAAAGAAAAAATAATGGTTAAATATAAAAAGAAAGAAAGAACAAAAGGAAAAAGAAAAAATAAATGGTTAAATATAAAAAGAAAAAAGAACAAAAGGAAAAAGAAAAAATAATGGTTAAATATAAAAAGAAAGAAAGAACAAAAGGAAAAAGAAAAAATAATGGTTAAATATAAAAAGAAAGAAAGAACAAAAGGAAAAAGAAAAAATAATGGTTAAATATAAAAAGAAAGAAAGAACAAAAGGAAAAAGAAAAAATAATGGTTAAATATAAAAAGAAAGAAAGAACAAAAGAAAAAAGAAAAAATAATGGTTAAATAAAAAAAGAAAAAAGAACAAAAGGAAAAAGAAAAAATAATGGTTAAATATAAAAAGAAAGAAAGAACAAAAGTAAAAAGAAAAAACAATGGTTAAATATAAAAAGAAAGAAAGAACAAAAGGAAAAAGAAAAAATAATGGTTAAATATAAAAGAAAGAAAGTACAAAAGTAAAAAGAAAAAACAATGGTTAAATATAAAAAGAAAGAAAGAACAAAAGGAAAAAATAATGGTTAAATATAAAAAGAAAGAAAGAACAAAAGAAAAAAAGAAAAAATAATGGTTAAATATAAAAAGAAAGAAAGAACAAAAGGAAAAAGAAAAAATAATGGTTAAATATAAAAAGAAAGAAAGAACAAAAGGAAAAAGAAAAAATAATGGTTAAATATAAAAAGAAAGAAGACAAAATAATGATAAAATATAGAAAAATGATATAAATAAAGAAAAACACTATAAAATAGGGGTTAAATGTTAAAGAAAGAAAGAAGATAAAATTGTGGTAAAAGTAGAGAATGAATGAAAGTATGATGATACAATGGTTGAACGTAGAAGGAAAGAAAGAAAAAAGAAAGAAAGGAAATAAAATAATGGCTAAATGTTAAATATAAAATTTTATTTAAATACAGAAAGAATGAAAGAAAAGAAAATAATTTTTAAATATGGAAAGAAAGAAAGGAAGAAGGATAATACTAAAATATAAAATAATAGTTAAAAATAGAAAGAAAAATGAAGAAAATAAAGTAAAAATGGTTAAATTTTAAAGAAAGAAGATAAAATAATGATTAAAGAAAGAAAGAAACAAAGAAAGAAAGAAAGAATATGAAATAATGGTAAAATAAAAGAAACAAAAATGATAAAATAATGGCCAACTGTGAAGGAAAAAAGTAGATGAAATAATGGTTAGATTTAGAAAGAAAGAAAGAAAGAAAGGAAGAAAGAAAGAAAGACAACATAATAGCTAAATGTAGAAGGAAAGAAATAGTAAAAAAAAGAATAAAATTATTTTACAATGTAGAAGGAAAAAAAGAAAAAATAGAAAAAGAAAGAAAGAAAGACAACATAATAGCTAAAAGTATAAGGAAAAAACAATTCAAAAAGAATAAAATACTTTTAAAATGTAGAAGGAAAGAAAGAAAGAAAGAATAGAAAAAGAAAAAAGAAAGAAAGACAACATAATAGCTAAATGTAGAAGGAAAGAAATACTAAAAAAAAGAATAAAATTCTTTTAAAATGTAGAAGGAAAGAAAGAAAAATAGAAAAGAAAGAAAGAAAGAAAGATAAGATAACGGTTAAATATAGAAAGAATGCAATAAAAATACAATAGAGAAAATATAAAAAATGGTTAATGTTGAAAGAAAGAAAAAAAGAGACCAGTTAAAATAAAGTTACATATATAAAGTTAGAAAAAACAGAAAGAAGTTAAAATAATACTTAACTTCTTTTTACAGTATCGTTCATCCTGTACAAGGCTCAGGGGCCACTCAAGGTAGACAGTTAAATTAAGTTGAAGTTTATATGGATTGGAAGGGAATATAATAGTTGACTCTAGATTTGAACAGGTCAAGGTTGTGGGGATCAGGGAAACATCATTTTAACAGTTTGTTTCACAGACCATTGGTTTCTAAGAAAGAAATTCTTTGAGTGGAACTTACCTCTTGCTGATGTAACACATAGGGAGTGCAGGGAGTGTAAGCGGCATATCAGGTCTTAGCCATGAAGGTTAGACCTGGTGAAACCAGGTGAGGCAGTTTGTCTCGGCACTTTTTATGGTTGTTTGATAAAGCAATGACAAACATCCCTTCTGGGGGAGAGAGGTTAGAGCAAGGAAAATAATCATTTTCCAACACAGCCTCAGAAATGCTTTTCAACACTGCCAGGCTCGAAAAGTGAGGTCTATGCATCTCCCACCCAGATATGACAATAGTACCCCCTTTTCATCCTGATATGGCTCTTATAAAGGCAGGGTATAGCATGAGGAGTGAGTTATCTTCTGAAGCAGCATAGATAGCCAATCATTTTACCTGCATTGCAAGCAATGGATCATACATAGGAACTCCACTTAAGGTCAGGTATGAATGTCGGGTGCAATATTCTCTCCATTCACAGGACTTCCTCGAGGGATATCCATTCATCATGACAGGTTGTAGTTCAGGATCTGATCAGTGATGATAGAATGTAACCATCGAGTGTTAAAAAGGTACATATTGATCCGGTTGGCATTAGATTTAAAACGAACGTAGGCATAGCTTCGCTACACATTAAATTAAAAAAGGTGAGACATACAGTTAAAAAGACATAGTTTCAATTTACACTAGAGTAAGAAATGATAGATATAAGTATAACTCACAATAGTGTCAGTTAAGTGCCATACGTGATACACGCTTTGGGTGAGCATATATCAAAAGAGGCATGACTGACTGGGCAAAAGATTATCCCACAGTAGGTTGCCATTGCTTTCTGCTTTAGACTGGTTGCCAACCAAGGCTAATCTGCCCTGCTAATTAACCCATAGCTTGAGAAAGGAGAGACGATTAATACCTTTTCTAAGGGTATTTGCGCGTAAGTAAATGCAACAAATTCAACTAGAATTCGAACTTCTGACTTGTCATTTCCAGCCGATATCCACTGCGCCACAACGCTATCCTATCTAGTCAGTCAGTCAGTTATTTGCCATTGCTTTCTGCTTTAGACTGGTTGCCAACCAAGGCTAATCTGCCCTGCTAATTAACCCATAGCTTGAGAGAGGAGAGACGATTAATACCTTTATTAAGCTATAGAACCCAATCTGTCTTGTTATTTAACCCATAACTGGAGGGAAGAGACAGATTAATACCTTTCCAAGGATATTTGTGCGTGAGTGAATGCAAGGAATTTAAATGGAATTCGAACTCAGCATCCCGATTTGTCATTCCAAGTCGATATCCACTGCACCGCAAGTCTGATTTACACTAGATTACAACGGTAGACAGGTTTGGTTTATACTTAGAGTAAAAATATAGATATGGGTTCGGTTTACACTAGTGTAAAAAACATGGATATAGATTCAGTTTATGCTAAAACGGAAGACGTAGATATGGTTTACACTAGAGTAAAAATATAGATATCGGTTCGGTTTACACTAGTGTAAAAAACGTAGATATAGATTCGGTTTATGCTAAAAAGAGTAGACGTAGGTATGGTTTACACTAGAGTAAAAATGTAGATATTGGTTCGGTTTATGCTAAAAAAGGTAGACGTAGGTATGGTTTTGTTATGGTGAAACACCCTTATTCTATAGTGAATAGACTCTGCCACCTAATTTAAGTAGGAGTAGTAAGAGGAACGAGGGTCAGTCGATGTTGGACGATAGTAGTCGACAGTTAGTCGCATATGAAAGTATTTAGCAACCTGGCAAGATTACACTGCGTAATACATATATCAAGTTCCTAACGTTTTGTACGTCGAACCTATTAGGACCGACTTTAGCACAAATACTAGCCTCAACGACGAAAATAACTTCACAACAGGTTTACACTAGAGAAAAAATGTAGATATGAGTTCGGTTTACACTCGTGTAAAAGACGTAGATATTGGTTCCGTTAATGCTAAAAAAAGGTAGACGTAGGTCTGGTTCCCTCTAGAGAAAAAATTGTAGATATGACTTCGGTTTACACTAGTGTAAAAAACTATGTAAAAGACTATGGAATAGATTCTGTTTTACTATCTCTGCTACTTTGCTCTACAAAGCAGAACTGCTACTCATATAAAGAGTTTAATTTGTCATATGGGTAAATAACACTGTTAAACAAACACAACTTTGCCTCAGCAGACGTCTACATTGGGGATTAGCTAGCCGCCTCGGTATACGAGTATCCTCGAATACAAGTGGCCAGCCATTATATACATAAGAAATTTTACTAAATCCATTACGAAATGGATTAACTCAAACATATTTTTGATTTATTTGTTTAAACACTATTTTTGATGGACACTCTTATTTGAGTAGATACTCTGCTTTTTTTACAATTAAAAAGTATATTTATTTGTAGCTACCTGCCTGAATAATCGAGTAATCCAGTTAACAAAAATGCGATGCATCCTCCGGTAAGATTTGAACCAGCATCACTGAGGACAAACCGTCCATTGATCTAACTTGTCTTTGTTTACATTTGTTTACGTTACAATCCAAATACAGAGCAAATATTAATTCTTCGAATCGGCAAAATATCTGCTTAAAGGCATTCTTTCAGGCTTTGACTGTAAGTCCTCTTAGTCTAGCGGTTTAAGTCATGTCAGATGAATTAGCAGTTTTCATTGGGGCATGCAGTTTTGAATACTGTCGGAGATTGCATGTTTTATTGCAGTTACTATAGATCAGAATCAAGCAAGTACAAAAATTTAAATACCTAGGAAGTGTCCTAACTGGAGATGGAAAATGCGACACGGAAATCCGAAGGCGAATTGGCATGGCAAAAGACGCAAAAGGTCACATGGGCTCTGTGGGTGTTTGTTGTGACCTCGTCACCAAGTTGTTGTAGTCCTGTTCGGGCCAGAAATAAAGACACAAAGACGGAATAGTGTTAAACATATATATTAGAAAGACAATAATACAAACATATACCAATGAGCTATTATTAGCATGACTGTTTAGTCTGGCTATCAGAGTTATCTGATGGAATAGATTCCACTCTGACTCTCTGCGTATCTCTTACTCTCTGCTCCATCTATATCTTACTCTTACTCTGCTTCTACAAAGCAGAAATGCTACTTATATACAGTTTGGACGAGCTCATGTGTTATATGGGTAAGTCCTTATAACAGTTATAGTGAAGCTTTGGGGTGCGTGCTCTCTTTCAACCGTCGGGGTCATCACTAACGCTGAGGGTTGCGTGTTCCTTTCAGCCGTCGGGGGGTCACCACTGAATTTGTTGGGAGCTGGTAAAGGCTTATTGGTTTGGCCTTGTGTCATACTTTACCAAACTCCCTACAGCTTACAAGTTTTTTCCAGAATTATCATCATCAGAAGATTTTCATCATTATCAGAAGGTTGGTTGTCAGCAGGTTGGAATATATGGAACTATGTGTAATAACGTAAGAATAAAATATATTTTTTCATGTTAAAATAGAAATTTATTAAAAGGAAAGATTAACAAGAATAGGTAGAAATTAATGTTCAATTAGAAAGTTGAAGGTATCAAGATTTGTAGAAAATATTCGTAGTAGTAATTGTTGAAAGAGTATATGATTACGTACGTACGTATGTATGTATTCAGTAGGAATGTCTTTGGATGGAGAAGAAGAAGAAAAAGGAATCAGTACACGGGAAATAAGGAGAAAGAGAACAAGGTGCGACCTGAACTTATCTCGATTTGAAATTTGAGATTGAAGTTACATTTTAGTCTTGTCTTTCTCGCTGCTTCCATCTGAATGACTCTTGACAGGCGCTAACCTGAGACTTTTATTGTCCTTTTGAATTTTGCACTGAAACGCTAAGTTCTCAAGTCTTGCAAGTCGCTCCCATTGATCAAAAGTCAGTTTGACATCTACCTGCGAAATATGGCTTCGACTTTTTCTTTAAGCACATGGTCAATCCTTTTTCTATTTGGGAAAAACCAGGATTTCACACGTCGTTGTGAATTTTTGTAAAAGTGAAGAAGAGAGTTGATTTTAATTCTTAATTTTTTATCCATTACAATAGAACCCAATCTATTCTTCCATTTAACACATAGCTGGAGAGAGTGGACGATAATGCCTCTTTCGAGACATGACAGACTACACAGGAGATTTTCCCGCAGGAGGTTGCAAATGCTTTCTGCAGTAGACTGGTTACTAACCAAGGCTATAAAATCCAATCTGTTCTGCTATTTAACCCATAGATGGAGGGAGAAGAGATGGATTACTACTTTTCGTAAGCGTATTTGTGCATAAGTGTATGAAACAAAATCGACTGGATTTCGAACTCGACTCCTCGATTTATCATACCGAGACAATATCCATTCCACAACAATGCACCTACAGATAATGCTCAAAAGAGATATTTGTTGATGTGAAAAGGATGCTTAAAAGACTCTTTTGGTTATAGTCATTAAAAGAGTCTCTATGCTAAGTTCCTTTCAGATACACACATTTTTTTTATCTCACATTGCAAGAGTAGTAGATTTAGAATTACTACGGCTTAGGGGAATGAACAGTAGTTGCAGTCATTAGCAGAATACTACTTCTCTGGTAAAAAAAAAGTAATAGCTTATAACGTTTGTAATGAGCTGCTTGTACAATGTGAAGAGAACAGATTTAATCTAAATAACATTTACAGAACACAAATATCCAGAAAATAGAAGACAGCAAGTTTATATTTAATGAACTGGACAGACAATAAAAACGCTGTCTGTGTGAAATAGAAAATTAAGAATTAAAAGCAACCTTCTTCTTCACTTTTACAAAACTTCACAATGATGTGTGAAATCCTGGTTTTGCCTCATAGAAAAAGTACTGACCTCGTGCATACAGAAAAACTCGAAACCGGATTTCGCGAGTAGATGTTAAATTGGGTTGCTACCCAATGGGAACGATTTGCAAGACTCAAAAAGACTTCGCGATCCAGGGCAAAAAATTTAAATGACTATAAATGACTTCGATCAGCGCCAGTGAGACGCAGAGATGGGAGCAGTGAGAGAGAGAGAGAGAGAGGAGGGGAGGGACAACTAAAGTGTAACGGCAGAAACTTCAACCACAACCCGAACGTAAGGTTGTGTCGCACTTTGTCCTCTTTCTCCTTCTTTCTCGTGTACTGATTCATTTTACTTCATCTCCTTTCAAATTCAAAAACATTCCTACCAAACAAACGCTTATACATACATACATACATACATACGCATAAACACTTTCCAACAAATTACTACTACGAACATTTCTACACTCTTGATACCCTAAACTCATTATTTGTTTCTAATTGCACATTAACTTCTACAACTTATGTTATTCTTTTCTTTTAATTCCATTTTAACATGAAAAATGTATATTTTTATTCTTCCAGTATTCCACTATTCCACTATTCCACACAATTCACACATTCCAATCTACAATCTACAATCTACTAAGCAATATTCTGATGAAAACCTTCTGATAATTCTGATGATGACCACGAATAAATCGGTAAGGTGTAGGGAGTTCTGTTATGTATGACACAAAGGCCGAATTAACCATCTCCCTATAGCTACATATGCATCGAAATCTCATTATTTTTATTGATAGAAAAATAACAGTGCAAATTAGGAGAAAGGGATAGTGAATGTTGGCATTCAAAAAATAAGCAAATTATTAACAGATATGAAAATGTCAATAGAAACAAAGAAAAGAATACTTGATATCTGTATATTAACTACTTTCCAATACGGCAGTAAGTACTAGGTAAGAGAGAATAGATTTGAATGGCGAAGGTATGTCTTTCTACGAAGTATATTGAAATTACTGTTGACAGAACATGTTAAAAATATAAAAGTTTTATGGAGGATAGAAGCTGCAAATAATAGTTGGTAACAGTCGTAAATAAACAACTAATACTTGGGGAACAAACTAAGAGGAAATAAGGTTTGGAGAACTTAACACTCACAGGGTGCATCTCAGATAAAATAACCCGAGGAAAACAACGAGTAACCTAAATGATAAATTATAGTCATTCACTGGAGAAAAATATATATATATATATATATATAAAGAATAAATAAATCTAAGTAAAAGCCAACAAGCCTACCTAGGTTTCACCCTACGGCTCGACAGGGTAAGATGGAGCCATCTTTGTCTGTAGGATCTCTCATCCGCAGACAGATCTGTTTCGCTGTATCACAGCTCATCAGTACGGTTAGACTCCGATTGCTACACAACCCAGGCTGGAAACCCGACCGATTTGGCGTCAGTCGGCGACTCTACCCCCTGGGCCACGGGGCGTTCGGTGGAAGAGGGCAGTCTTTTTAGCGCATACCATATTACGCGCCCAATTCAAACAGAACAGACACGAAACAGACCAGCGTTTGATGTCAACACTGGTACGCTGAAAAAGAGACTCAGCACAGATCAGTGTTTGACATCAGAGAGAGAGAGAGAGAGAGAGAGAGATACGCAGACAGACAGAGAGAAACGTCATCAACAGTAACCATCACTAATATTCATTTCACTTCCGATTGTACCATTCTCTCTCGGTTAGTTTAGCAACAGCAAAAGACAGAATTTACTATTTTTCTATACATGTAAATAAATTGTACATTTATTTAAAGCTACTAAATTGTTACTTTTATTTGACACTTGTATTTACGTTTGTCAAGGCGGAGATGAAATTAACCTCCACAATAATTATTACAATAATAAGATTCAATCTTCCAGGTTATCCATTTCCGCATCTGCAGCATCCTTTGCATTCAGTGGTTCTTGGGCCTTGTATTAGGCGAACATTAATGAAAACTATAACAGTGTCGACTGGGTTCTCTAACCTCAACTCTTTAGGATAAAAAAACTCTAAATTCGAAACCGAGGAAATTTTTCAATATCTATTTCCAAAGAAATCATGGTAATTGAAAGACAATAAGACAAGTAAACTGTTGAAAGACACGTCGGCTTTTTTTTAAAAAGTGGGATAGAATTAAATATAGCTGCTGCATGGGTCATAGAATTTAGTATTTATTATTGGCTTATCGTTTTGCAAAGATCTGAATAAATAGCAGAACAAAGTGGAACCAAAACTAATGGCTCTGTAAATTTACAATAACTGACATTTAACTGACACCGTTCCAAAAAATATCAAATTCTTCCTGACAGCAAAACACTTTGGCAATGTTACACTTTATATACTTCCCTATAAGTTGGGCGAACAGGTATGCACTAACACATTTTACAGTGCACAAAGGAAATTAAGACGAGCACAAAATGTTATTCACATAAAATAATGTAGAAATTACTATATAGACATTATTTCATATAGAAAAAAATGTGGGCAATGATGGCACTTCACAATTTCCGGTCCTTTTTAGATCATGGTAAACTTTCTCTTTTTTGCTATCTTTCCTGATCCTTGTTTGGGCATCTCGACGTGGTGTAATGGTTAGCAAGCTTTGCTCGCTAGACCTTATCACTTAGTAGTGAGTTTGATCTTCACTGGGTACCCCATACTTTCGGCCATGTGCCACATGTAAGCGGCACTTAAAAAATAAACTCTCCTACTCCTTGTTCTGCCAACCAGTTTCGCAATTTCATTATTTTTCTTCTTCTATGTGTCATGTTCCTTCAGAACGTGGTCGATCATGGCTCTCCATAATCTCCTGTCATTTGTGAAATAGACCAGGATGTAAATAGACGACCCGGATGTAAATTCGGCCATTGCTAGCAGCCGAATTCAAAATCATAGGAGATAAGTATTGTTTTATTCTTAAATCCAAGCGTTGAGACGTCCTCCCTATATAGTCGTTTCCACAACTATTCGCATTTATAAATTACTGAATTAACATGATGAGGAAGGAGGACATCCATATGAATGGAAGAAAGAATTGGTCGAGTATTAAATATTACTTGAATATTAGTTGAAAAATAGCAATTGTTAATTGAACGTGAAATCCGCCCAGCTAAAGACTCACCCTCTGAACCAATAAAGGGAAGACGCAAATAAACCGGACATTTTTTAACAAAATGATGTGGCTTAACGCTATGAAAATTATTGGTGACATCACGGATAACAGAATCCAAAACGCCCAAAGGAAGGATATCCATTTTTAGAAAGTTTCATCTTAATAAAATCCGTTTCACCGCAGAGGAAGGAATCAGAATTTGTAACTTCTACTCCAACAGTTTCTTTCCTCGCACTTCCCGACTGTGGAATTCTCTTCCACACGATTGCTTCCCCGACGGCTACAATCTCCAGAAGTTTAAATGTAAGGTCAATAGACACCTCCTAACACACTAACCCGCTTCCATTCTATCAAACACTCTTCCCATCTGCCCAAACCTCATCCTCGCTATCCTTACTCATCTGTCACCTTCCTCCTAACATTCCCTATGTCTAACCACTCCTTCTCTTTACCTTCTCCTATGTAACCCCATGCGCAATAGTGGCAGTGGAATGCCTTGCTTGGGGTGAGATGATTAAAAAAACAAAAAGATCTTAAGAGCTCTGTAAGTTAGGAGCTTAATCAAATTTATATTACATTATCGTGGACAAACAAGAGCTGGGATAGATGGTAATATATATATATATATATATATATATATATATATATATATATATATATATTAGAATAAGTAATGAACCGGTAGGAAAAGCATGTTTTACTTTAATAAGCTTCTTCAGAGATTTCTTAAGACGAATGATTTAAATTTTTTTTTCAAAATTCTAATAGACATTATTTTCATTGTGGTTTGATTTCCTTAGTTAGATACGTGTCAATAGATGATCATTTTTAAATGTTGGTAAAACCTATACTTGTTTACATGTGTGTCTGGCACGTGTAATAAAAGCAATAGATGTTTACTTTAAATGCAAGTGCATGCATGCGAAAATAATGCTTGTGTCAAGCCTATTTAAAATAGAGACGAATTAAATGTGTTTACATATGTCAGTAACGTTAGTGTGTGTGACAATTTTTTAAAAATCCGTGTCTTATTAACAAATCTCTGGAGAAACTTGTTAAAATTAAACATGTTAGATTAAAGAAACTTTTCCCAGATGTTCTTTACTTGTTTATTTAGCCATATTTCCATCCATATATTCAACTCATTATCGTCTTCTGAATTTTGGTCAAATTTGGGTAAAAGGCTGAGGTCGAGAAATTTCCAGCACTACCTTATATATATATATATATATATATATATATATAAAGGAGGGAATATATTTTTTATTAGACCGACAGATTTTTATTAATTAAAACGTTAATTTTTAATCTATTTTTATATTTCATTGTGTATTTTTCATTTTATAAGTTTTCTTGTATATTTAGGCCGTTAGGCAAATATGTATATATACTGTTTAATAAATAAACAGACAGTCTATTCAAATACGATATCCATTAACAAAAATAATGTTTAAATAACATGTGTGTGTATGTGTGTACGTGTTTCATCGTAGTGAAAAGTTATCTATTCTATATATTTCACAAAATTTGACCAAACGATATTTGTGTTTTTACTAGATTTTTTTATGATTCTTGGTTAGACCGAGAACTTATCATTACTCTCCGTATATATATATATATATATATATATATATATATATATATATATGGAAACTTATCATTTACATAATAAAATAGATTTAGCTATCTGTAAAACGAATTCTGTATCATATCTTCCTCCTGATTAGAGGATATCTCTCTTGATTTTTCTGTTTCTCGTCATCCATAATTGGCTTGTAAATAAAAAAAAATGTTGATATTAATATGGCGACGTATAAACTGTTCATTCATATTGAGGAAAATCTGATATATAGTTTCTTACCTTCTGTCAGATCTTTGCAGCCAAATTCATCTGCCATATCCCATAATCCAATTCATGAGAATCTCATCATATCAGTTGACTTCTTCCGGCATAAATAATTTTATGTTGTAATGGATTGGGCATTTTTAAAAACTGGAATGCACTGACTTAATCTATAAATATTTGTACCTAGTAGGCATTATTCTTTTATCTACCTATCCTGTTAGGAAATATGCTTCTCCCCAATTTCCTGTCCTTTGTGACACTAAATGTTAGTTCTATTACCATATATCCCAGGTCTTGTTGGGTCACGATTTATACACTCCTCCCTTGTCTTTTTGTAGAGGTTTATCCCTTGTTTCCTGTTTAGGATTGGGTTTCTGGCTGATTCTAATGCCTTCCCATTCTCTTTCACTCCGAATTGACTCTTACAATTTAATAAAATTAGCGCCTTGCTTTGGATGAAGTGATTTAAAAAATACGCATACTCGTTAGGGTATGTTAGTCCCTGTTTCTCTCGGTTCGTTTTTCCCTTCGTGATATTCTGTGAGTATCAAATTTTCCAAATCCTCTTTTCTTGTTATGTATCCCGGTAATATCAACTATGTCTTTCTGATTTGAAGTAAAATAGTTCTCCTGCTTTTCACTTTCTTTAGTACTACTTCTTTGATCACCTGTTCCGTCCATTATACTATCAGGATTCTTCTTTAAAACCGTGTATCTGTTGCCTCATATATCCTCAAGTCTAAAGAAATTGCGCATCTTTCATTGCCGTATTAAACACACTTTGCTTAGTTTTTAACGAAATATTCCTGTGGCTTAATGCTCCATTCAACTTTTGAAAAGTACCTTACGGTACTAACAGTCTGTTTTCGGATTTCGGTGCCACACTTTTGCTGTTTGTTTGAACATTTCTCATATTCTAAAGCCTTAAGTTTGTAATTCACATTTTAAACTGTTTGCTCATTTTTACTGATTTTGTAGCTCCTATTTTAGGCTGTTCATTTGTAGATTTTTGCTGATTTTGTGTTCACATTTTGGGGTGTTCATCTGCTATTTTTTGCTGATTTTGCTGGTATTGTAGCTCACATTTTAACATTTTAGGCTGTTCGTTTGCTGATTTCAGCTTATTGTGTAGCTCACATTTTAGGATGTTTGCTAGCTGATTTCTACTGATTTTGTAACTCGCATTTTAGGCTGTTCCTTTACTGATTCTGTACCTTTTAAATTCTCGTTTAGTGATTTTTGCTCATTATTTGGCTATCATTTAAGGCTTTTTGTTCGTAGATTTTTGCTGTTTTGTTACTTACATTTTGGGGTGTTCGTTTGTTGATTTTTGTTGATTTTGTAGCTCACATTTTAAGCTGTTCGTTTGGTGGTTTATGCTGATTTTGTTGCTCACATATTAAGCTATTCGTTTTGCTATTTCTGCTGATATTTTCTCATCTTGTAGGCAGTTCATTTGCTGATTTCTGCTGATTTTGGAGCTCACTATTTAGGCTGTTCGTTTGCTGATTTATTCTGATTTTGTTGCTCACATATTAAGCTATTCGTTTGCTGATTTCTGCTGATTTTTGCTCATCTCGTAGGCGTTTTATTTACTGATTTCTGCTGATTTTGTATTTCACTGTTTAGACTCACTGTTTTTGCTGATTCTTGCTGATCTTTCTGCTCACATTTTAGGCTGTTTGCTGATTTTGTAGCTCACATTTTAGGGTGCCGTTTGTAGATATTTTTTATCTTGTAGCTATTATTTTAGGCTTTTCGTTTGTATATTTTTTTAAAGTTTTGTTGCTCACATTTTGAGTTGTTCGTTTGTTGATTGTTGCTGATTTTGTAGCTCACATTTTATGCTGTTCGTTTTTAAGCTAATGGTTAGTCGGTGGGTTACCCCAGTTGGCTTCAGGTTAGATAGTGTTGTTTATGTTCTATAATAGAGAAAGGTTTCCTAATTCCTCCTTTTTTTCTGTTGCTCCACGGCCGACATGCTAACAACCGTTACGGGGTACATGCTCCAGGCCCTTGATGAGTCAGGCAAGGCTCGTGCTGTTGCCCTGGACATCTCCAAGGCTTCTGACAGGGTTTGGCACTCTGGCCTTCTATGCAAGCTACGGGGTTACGGTATTACCGGACGCTTGCTTGATCTAATCCAATCATTTTTAAATAACTGCAAAATGAAGACCATCCTGAATGGGCATGCCTCTACATCCTACAGCACAAACGCTGCTGTCCCTCAGGGCTCTATCCTGAGCCCGACGCTCTTCCTTATTTTCATAAATGACCTCCCGGATGAGATCAAGAGCCAAGTAGGCATCTACGCAGATGACACCACAATTTACTCCCGCATCAGTAAGAAACCCGTCGTGGCGGACAAACATAAACTTCCTGCTGACCTTGAACGGGATCTACACTCTGTGGTGAATTGGGGCAAAAAGTAGCTTGCCAATTTCAATGCGACTAAGACCAAGCTGTTGTCTGTCAGTCATCACAGGCAACCTCTCCTGCCTCCCATAAGCATGGGCCAAGCAAGTCTCCCTGAGAGCAATACACTGCGCCTCCTCAGCCTTACCCTCTCTTCTGATCTCAAATGGAACCACTACATTGAGTCCATAGCTAAATCCACTGCTAAGAAGGTTGGGTCACTGTGTCGGGCCAGGATGTTTTTCCCGCCTGAATCCATATAGCATATATACAAATCAACCATTCGTCCGTGCATGGAATACTGCTGCCATATATGGTCAGGCGCTCCTGCTGTTCATCTCAGTGTTCTCGACAGGCTCCAAAGGAGAGTCTGTAATGTGATACGTACCGACTTGGCGGCCTTACTACAGCCACTTCCCCACCGACGAGATGTGGCCTACTTTTGTCTGTTCTATAAATACATTCATGGCTTCTGCTCCAACGAACTTAAGTCACTGGTGTCTCTGCAACAGGTGTTTACTCGTGCAACCAGATTGGCAACTGGGTTCCATCCATTCACAGTTAGATTAACCAAATGCAGACGGCAATTCTACTCCTGCAGCTTCTTCCCTCGCACTTCCCGCCTGTGGAACTCGCTTCCATATTCTTTCTTTCCTGACGGCTACAACCTCCAGGAATTTAAATGCAATATCAATACTCATCTCTTAACCACTTGACTCTAGTTCTTTCTTCACCATCCCGTATATCCTTTCCTTTCTCTCCACCTTTGCAACTGTCATCACACCTGTATTTCCATCCTTCTCTTGCTCCTTTCTAACTGGTTCGTCTTCCTCTACACTCTTTTCTAATTAATCTTTTTACTCTTATGTAGCCCCCTGCACATTAGTGGCATTACCGCCCTGCTCGAGGTGATACGATTAAAAAAAATGGCACAACACGTAGATGAAGACGTATTCACTGAGGAGCGTTTCTTTTCCAGGTCGACTGAACTCTTACATACACGCACAATTCTTAATATTTATTAACTAAGTTTTTAATGTCTTATTTTTACTTTCAACTGTGTGCAAATTAATGTAATTTTTCTCTTTTGTTAAGACATGCATTGTTTAAAATCCATAATTTGCCTTCTATTTTACCTGCAATCACAATGTAGAAATCAAATAACCTGCTTTCTAACATGGCTGCCTTTATTTTGTCCCCTTGATGTAATCTACCTCATTCATAGGAGAATATCTTATTCAGCAGATGGGCTAGTCCGCTATGCTATAATGGATATGCCCAACACTTGTGCATGAGTGGATTCTATTCACTCATACATATATATCTCCATTAGATCATTCAATATGTTTTACTTTCATTTAGAGTGATTACACCAATCTACTTGTGTGTCAAATCACTTGCTATTAACCAATATCCGACACACAAGAACCCACCAAGTATTGTTTGCGTGACAAAAATGCACCAGGAGACATAGAATAAAATGCTTCGATCTTCGTAAATGTAATCGGTTCTCTAGCGGGTTGCTTATTCATTCTTTTTCTGTTAGTTTTGGGAGTCCGTTCTCGAGAAGGATAATTGTATACTGTTGAAGGTTAACGGAATTTGACCTTGTGGTAGATCGCCCACTATAAGTCATAAAATGATTATAAAATCAAGAAAGGCAATTTGAGTAGAAAATAACATTTATATATACACATATCAATTCATGTTTTTACAATTAAAATAATACTTGAATATATGTCCAACGAAGGTTAAAATGTTCATGGAAAATAATAAGTTGAAGGAGATTAAAGGCTTAGAAATGTGGGGAGTGGAGGTATGGGAGGAATGTCTTTGAAGTAGTCGCTCCTTAGGTCAGTAAGTACTTTTGAGACAGGGGAGAAGGAAAGAGGCCAGCGTTGTAACCGCTTGACTTAGGTCAAGGGGATATTGATTACACTTTTCTCCTCTCATTTGCCCATCTGCTGGGGTCTCGTCTGTATCCGCTTTTTATATCTGCTCTTGGATCAAAAGCAGTACGTTTTGGGATTTCACACTTGTATTTGATTCTGGGCTTCCCATTGACTGGTAAATAAAATTCGCGTAGACTCGCGAAATGGAAATTTGGTATTTGATTAATTTTTATTTTCAACCGGAATATCTGCATGAATACACCTGCGCAGAGACGACTTTTGTTCATTTACTTTTTGGTCGGTATGACACTACAATATACTCCCGCACCAGAAAGAAACCTGTCGTGGTGGACAGACATAATCTCGCTGCTGACCTTGAACGGAATCTACACTCTGTGGTGAACTGGGGCAAGAAGTGGCTTGTCAACTTCAATTCATCTAAGACCAAGCTGTTGTCTGTCAACCATTACAGGCAACCTCTCCTGCCTCCCATAAGTATGGACCAAGCGATTCTCCCGGAGAGTAATACACTACGCCTCCTCGGACTTACCCTGTCCTCAGACCTCAAATGGAACCACTATATTGAATCCATAGCAAAATCTACTGCTAAGAAGGTTGGGTCACTATGTCGATCCAGGATGTTTTTTCCACCTGAATCCATCCTGCATATATACAAGTCAGCCATCCGTCCGTGCATGGAGTACTGCTGCCATTTATGGTCAGGTGCTCCTGCCGTTCTCTTCAGTGTTCTTGACAGGCTACAAAGGAGAGTCTGTAATGTGATAGGTACTGATCTGGCGGCTCGACTGCAGCCACTTCCCCATCGTCGAAAGGTGGCCTCCCTTTGTCTGTTCTATAAATACTTTCATGGCTTCTGCTCAGACGAACTTAAGTCACTGATGCCTCCTCAACAGGTGTTTACTCGGTCAACCAGACTGGCATCTGGGTCCCACCCGTTCACAGTCAGGTTAGCCAAATGCAGACGACAATTCTACTCCTTCAGCTTCTTCTCTCGCACTTCCCGCCTGTGGAACTCGCTCCCGTATTCTTGCTTTCCTGACGGCTACAACCTCCAGAAATTCAAATGCAAAGTCAATACTCATCTACTAACCACTGGACTCTAGCTTTCTCCCCACCCCCGTATAACCTTCACTTTCTCTCCACCTATGTATCTGTCATCGCACCTGCTTTCTCAGCTTTCTATTGTTCCTTTCTAACTAGTTTGTACTCCTCACTCTTTTCTAATTAATCTTTTTACATTTATGTAGCCCCCTGCACATCAGTGGCGTTTCCGCCTTGCTCGGGGTGAAATGATTAAAAAAAAAATAGAGCAAACATCCGGTCCCTCGCTTTTGCTCGGTATCACCACAGCCCCTACGGCAACAAGTCTTTTTGTATTTGCTTTTCATTATGATCTTGACTAGGAATTCCTGTTGTTTTCTTCCTGTCTACTTATCAACGCAGTGTCACCTATGTTTTTTATGTTATTACAACTGTGCCCACTGAAAATAAATCCTAATAGTTCTCTTATGATTGACACGCTGTAAAGTTTTTAAAAATTCGATGAGATTGTTTTATTTATTTTCATACATCTGTTTTTGTTTACTACTTTATCGCATCTTATTCTAAAGGGCATTAACTTTATTAGATCGAAACTTCAATCACTTTTAGTCAGTTTTAAAAAATAATCGTAGCCCATACCTTCGAAAAAAAAAAGGTGCACGAATATTTGGCACAAATTATAATTTTCTTTTCTTTTCTGTCCTTTGTTTACCAAATAAAAGAACTGTTCTTCACATTAGAAATCCTTCTACGCTAATTTTACTTTCTCTTTTGAGTTCTGGGTATTACGATAAGCTACATTTGGCATCAAGGCTTATGATCCGGAGATTGGAGCTTCTGAGGATTGGTAAACCCCCTCTAAAATACCAGCAATACATTTTCATACTAAAAAATAAGAATTTAAAAATTTCGCGCTTTCCTTTGTTTAATTAGCAAAACATAAGTAATAAATTAATACCAATACTTTTTTCCGTAGTAAAAATTATCATCACTATACTTTCATAGTAAAAAATTACCACCAATAAATTTTTATTGTAAAAAATTAATACCAATAATTTTCCATAGTAAAAATAATCCCCACTACACTTTCATAGTAAAAAATTACCACCGATACACTTTCATAGTTAAAAAATTAATACCCATACTTTTTCATCGTAAAAATTATCATCACTACATGTTCATATTAAAAATTACCAATAATACATTTTCATAGTAAAAATTATGACCATTACATATCAGCAATACATTTGCATAGTACTAAAAAAATGTCACTAATATATTTAAACCAATTGCCAGCAACAGATACAAAAGAAAAATACTAAAACTCACAATAAAATAAAATTTCATTATTAAATGATCCATAAAGCGTTGATAGACCTTGAAAAAACAAAAAGTACAAACAAACACCCGCTTTTAAATCTGAATGAAAAGAATTGTTTTTAATTTCATCCATTTCTATTTTTGTTTACTTTATCAAGTCTTATTCTAAGGGCATCAAGTTTATTAATTCGAATTTTTAATCACTTTTAATCAGAGTTTAAGAAAACACACGTAGCACATACCTTCGAAAAGAAAAGAAGCTACACGAATATTTGGCACAAATTGTAGTTTCTTTTTCTTTTCTGTTATTTGTTTACCAAATAACAGAAATGTTCTTCACATTAGAAATCATTCTACTCTAATTTTACTTTCTCTTTTGAGTTCTGGGTATTACGATAAGCTACATTTGGCATCAAGGCTTAAGATCCGGAGATTAGAGCTTCTGAGGATCGGTAAACCCCCTCTAAAATACCAGCAATACATTTTCATACTAAAAATAAGAATATAAAAAATTCCAGCTGTACATTTCTTTTCTTAATTTTCAAAATATCATCAATAATTTTTCGGAAAAAAATAAAAATATAAAATTACCAGCAATCAGTCAATCAAATGCCCTACGTGACACACGCTTGGGCAATTATGTCCGAAAGCGACATGTCTGACAGGGCAGAAGTTTTTTTTTTTTTTTCGCAGTAGGTAACCATTAAATTCTGCAGTAGACCAGTTGCCAACCACGGTTATACAACCTAATCTGTCCTGCTGTTTAACCAATAGCTGGGGGAGAAATGATGGATTTGTACCTTTCCCTATGGTATTTACGCGTATGTGAATGCAACGAATTCAACTGGAATTTGAAGCGTGGACCCAACTCTAAAATATCAGCAATAAATTTTTGTAATAAAAACATTACCAGCAATGCAGCTTTGTAGAAAATAAAAAATATAAAACATTTCCAGTACTATTTTTTTTTCAATACCAGCATTAATATTTTGGAAAATAAAGTTACTAGAAATATATTTTTGTTAAAGAAATTACTAAGAAAATTAAATTTTGCTATTAAATGACCTATATGCAATTGATATGCCGTTAAAAATATAACTCACATCTTTTTAATTTGTTTTGGATTTGTTTCCTGGTGTAGTGACTTGAAACGTTCCAAATCTAGAGCAATTGGTACGTATTCGCTATCCGTACAGTGGCAGAAAGTGGCACAAAACTGGTTTAAAGTAAGAAGCCCAAACGAATGCACATGGGCTAAGATGAAAAATTTCCCGGTATCCGCTGGTGTCGATATTCTACTGACCATCCCTCTTTAGTGCAATGAGGGAGGTGTACTATACTTATCTGCCCTTGGCATTTTGTTAGTGTAATTACTTCCCTTACTTGCATTCGTCAGTTGACGAATTGCTTAGTCAGGAAATGTTTTGTTGATTAAATCCTTGTTAAGGAAAACCAGTCTTGTCAAACTTAGAAAAATTAAAAAAGATTATTACCCAGTATAACCTCACTCTCAATGAAGAGAAGTCCGTGTTCTCTAAAACATCCATTGATTTTCTCGGCTATAGTATATCACAGGGCTTACTTAGACCTGATGCAGAACGTCTACGGCCATTAAGAGAGTTACCTATTCCTCAGAACAAAACCTCTCTGCGTCGAGTGCTTGGATTATTCTCTTACTACTCCCAGTGGATACCCAAATTCTCTGATAAGATTAGACCCTTAATAACAGCTAATTCATTCCCCCTTGATCCAGAATCGATAAAAACATTTGAAATCTTCAAGGAGGAAATTGAAAAGGCCTTATTGCACTCAGTCGACGAAAAGATACCTCTTGTAGTAGAAACCGATGCCTCTGATACTGCTATTGCAGCCACTCTCAATCAAGCAAACCGTCCAGTAGCATTCTTTTCACGCACACTTACGACTACAGAACGAAAACACTCTTCCGTAGAAAAGGAGGCTTGTGCAATAGTAGAGGCAGTTAAAAAGTGGTCACATTATCTATCAGCACGACGTTTTGTGATAGTCACAGATCAACAAGCTGTGAATTTCATGTTTGATGCAAGAAGGCATGGAAAGATCAAGAACAGCAAGATCGAAAGATGGAGAATGGAATTGGGGTGTTACGAGTACGATATCATGTACCGACCAGGGAAAAACAATATTCCAGCCGATACGCTCTCGCGTGTCCAGTGCAATGCACTCGACAACATGGGAAGATTGCATGAAATACACGAACATCTTTGTCATCCGGGTATAACCAGGTTAGCTCATTTTGTTAAAGTAAGGAATCTTCCGTACTCTAGTGAAGAGGTTAAGAGAGTGTGTGCAGCATGTGCAGTTTGTGCCAGATGGAAACCACGCTTCTATACACCAGAAGCTGGACGCCTAGTCAAAGCTACACAACCAATGGAACGACTCAGCATTGACTTTAAGGGGCCCCTTCCTTCAACTTCGAAAAACCGTTACCTATTAACGGTTATAGATGAGTACTCACGTTTCCCTTTTGCTTTCGCATGTACAAGCACTAATTCAGACTCTGTAATACAGGGTCTAAGTCAAATATTCATAGTATTTGGCATGCCATCCTACATCCATTCGGATAAGGGTGCATCCTTCTTATCAAAGGAAGTACGTGAATATCTCACCAATCTCGGGATTGCTACTAGCCGGACAACGCCTTATCACCCCCAAGGAAACGGTCAGTGTGAAAGGTATAACGGGATTATATGGAAACACACATTATTAGCCCTAGCCTCAAGAAATCTCAAGGAATCGCAGTGGGAAACGGTTTTGCCTGAAGTGCTACACTCCATAAGATCTCTTCTTTGTACCGCTACTAATGCCACACCACATGAAAGACTCTTTTCATATCAACGGCGAACTCCCAGCGGCCATTCCTTACCCACTTGGCTATCTAAGCCAGGGCCTGTTCTTTTGCGTCGCCATGTCCGAGCGAGTAAGTACGAACCATTGGTTGACGAAGTAGAGTTACTCGAAGCAAATCCCCAATATGCACACATAAGATTCACCAATGGTCGCGAATCTACAGTCTCTGTAAGCGACCTAGCACCAGCAAGGATCTCATTACAAAGCGAGAATGTTGTAGATGATATCCAGAAAGACCTAAATGATTCTACACCCACTAATGAATCTCCCAAGGAAAAAGTAGATAGTAACGATTCACAAACTATCGTTAACTCAGAAATTGTATCTTCTCCAAGTGATTTAAATATTATTCCTCCTCAAGTAATGTCAAGAACTCCTGATATACCCAGACGATCCCAACGGGAAATTCGTAAGCCAAAGAGGTATGATGAACCGTAAAAAAAAAAAAAAAAAAGGAGGGGGAGAATGTACTATACTTATCTGCCCTTGGCATTTTGTTAGTGTAATTACTTCCCTTACTTGCATTCGTCAGTTGACGAATTGCTTAGTCAGGAAATGTTTTGTTGATTAAATCCTTGTTAAGGAAAACCAGTCTTGTCAACTCATTTCAGGAGGTGCGACCGCAAGGGTTGGGATCCCCAGAATCAGGCATCACCCAAACCTTTACCGTGTCCTGTCTAAATGTCTGAGGCAAAGAATATTCAAATAGACAGAGTTCACAACCAAACTAGTCCGGAGCAACTTGTTATTTACTCCCCCGCTATCCGGTGGGGGGTGCTGAACAAGGACAGTTTAAGTGCATGCATTTGAGATAAAGTCAAAACTTACCCGTCCTCAGCAGCCAATATCACTGTTGTCGATATTTCACCGACCCTTCCGTTTTGGTGCAATGAGGGAAGGTAGAAACATGGAATTACGGTAAAGATATTCAAAGTAGACCAAGTTCCCAAGCAAACTAATTGTTGTTGCTGCGGGTAGCTGAATACAGAATTTATATTAGAAGGAAAGTTCTTGAATGATAGATTTCTGTAGCGTGTTCGTTGGCATACCACACAACAATATAAATTAAATTGAAGATAGACTAAACTATCGCCCGGTTCACACTCCACCCATATTTATTGAACGAGTGAAGAGGCTCATCCCTTGTTTCCTGTTTAGGATGTGGTTCCCAGCTTTCTTTTTTTTTTCTTCAATCTTCTTTCACTTTTTCCTCTCTCATTTTTTTTTTTGTCTCAATTGGAGTAGATAGACTAAACTATCGCCCGGTTCACACTCCACCCATATTTATTGAACGGGTGAAGAGGCTCATCCCTTGTTTCCTGTTTAGGATGTGGTTCACGGATTTTTTGATTTTTTTCTCCAATCTTCTTTCACTTTTTTTTCTCTCTTTTTTTTGTCTCAATTGGAGTAGATAGACTAAACTATCGCCCGGTTCACACTCCACCCACGTCTTTTGAACAGGTGAAGAGGCTCATCCCTTGTTCCCTGTTTAGGATGTGGTTCCCGGCTTTCTTTTTTTTTTCTTCAATCTTCTTTCACTTTTTTCTCTCTTTTTTTTTGTGTCTCAATTGGAGTAGATAGACTAAACTATCGCCCGGTTCACACTCCAGCCATATTTATTGAACGGGTGAAGAGGCTCATCCCTTGTTTCCTGTTTAGGATGTGGTTCCCGGATTTTTCATTTTTTTTTTCCAATCTTCTTTCACTTTTTTCTCTCTTTTTTTTTTGTGTCTCAATTGGAGTAGATAGACTAAACTATCGCCCGATTCACACTCCACCCACATCTATTGAACCGGTGAAGAGGCTCATCCCTTGTTTCCTGTTTAAGACGTGGTTCCCATCTTTCTCTTTTCCAATCATTTTACTCTTAAGTAGCCCCATGCGCATCAGTGGCGTCACCGCCTTGCTTGGGGTGATATGATTAAAAAAAAAAAAAAAGAAGAAAACACAAGACAAATTATCATACTAGAAATGACCACAGGAGAGTAACTAAAAAAAAATTCAACAGTAAAATAATTTTATATAAACAATATATATGCATGGTCGAATAATTTCTTGTTGATAATCACAAGTGAAAAAATGTTTGAAAGTATAGGACAGCAAAAGCCAATATTTGGGATTTGGTGAGAAAAATACAATAGACTGTTGCTGCAAGAAAATGTGGGTGTGGGTGTGCGTTGTTTAGTTACATAGAAATAAGTTGCCGGGAAGTATTGGCCTTTGCCTGTTGAATTAATTGAATAAGTGTACACAATAACTTTGTTCGTGAAGTGAAGAAATATTCACTCTTTCGAGTTAATTGCAGAAAGAATCTCAACGCGGTCGATTGTTGAATAAATGTTATTTTTACGCGGTCGATTGAAGGGTCAGCGATTAGACACGTGTGGGGGTTATTGGCATCTCTCGGAATTCGCAAACTGACAATATTTATTTGTATAAAAATGCAAATTATGGTACAAAGCCGAAAAGGGGGAGGGGTAGAGGGTGGTACGCACTTAACTATCCTATACCTAGCCAAACACTATCACGACCCAATCACACATTACAATTTACACATTCACCACAAGAACCCATCCATCAGCTCCCAATCCTTCATACACCACAATACCACAAATTTACAAGGGACACCTAAAAAAGGGGGAAAACCCATGACAATAAAAATGCATTTATATACAATATAAAATATAATTTAAAACATTTAAGGAAAGATGAAATGATGATGGGGATGAACCCCAAAACTAACTAAAATACAACAAATTTTTCAAAACAAAATAATAAACGATGTTAGTAAGAACCGTCCATCCCAGAAAAAAAGAGTGGCCGCTGTATTCCGCCAAACGGCGAAATCAAGAAGCACACTCGCTAAGGGAGTGTGGGGGGGATAATTAATGGAATTGGACAATCAAAGGCGCTGAACCAGCCGAGATAAAAGGAGGCCAAAACAAACTGAGGAGGTTGGGAATCTCGACTTGGTTCATAACAAAAGAGAAAGGTAAAGGCTAGGAACACATTCATTCACATTAACTAGGTACAAACAAGAAAGCTACCTTAACCAGGGAGGGTTCCAAAGGAATCCACCCCAATGTAACCAGCAGATCTAAAAGAGAAAATCAAGGCTAGCTCCGTTCACGCGAACTAGGCTTGCCACATCTACCCACCTTTTGATGAATTCTGTCGAAGTCGAACGTTTCCAATCAATTCTAATCCATATTTTGAGCTGATGCTTAAAATATCGGATCAGATCCTGATGTGAAAGACGCTGACCTCGCAAGACTTCCTCCGTTCGCGTCGTCCAAATCACCATTCGAGCCGTGGCTAGCAGCGACAGAAACACCATACGCTTCATCCCAGAAAATGGAGCGACACAATCAATGAGAACAAGCACTCGCAGCGCGATACGAGCAGTCAACTCGGCGACACGGTCACATAGAGGACGAACCCGCGAACAATGGTAGAAGGCGTGCGAAGCCGTTTCTTCCAAACCAAGTTTGCAGCGTTCACAATCTGGCAAATCCGCCATCCCCATATGAAGGCCATGTCATTGAGAGGCAACCGATTCCGAGCCAATCGCCAGGTGAGCAAAGACTTAGCGTTGCTGAGATAATCGGTACCTGGCGTTCAAGACCAGAACGAGCAAAACTCATCCTCCGACAAGCGGAGCACATCACGTAATGAATCCTTCGTGACGCCCTCCACTAACCCACTATAGAAGACTCTCCTAGGCTGTGAAAGGTCACTAGACCGTGGAATGACCCGCAAGGCCGCCAAACATTCGAGGAGAAAACCCGATCGCCCAAAAGGCTTACGGCACCGCCTCGAGATGGCGGGGGTGATAAAAAGGCTAGGGAACATGTCCCTCACTAACCCCGCCATCAATGAGTCTTCCAAAATCGCTCGCCTGAGAAAAACCAACTATGACGCAACTTTGTGGACCATCAGGTACGGCATTCCCAAACCTCCATGACACGGATGTTGGTTAAAGACACGTTTATCGACGTAGTGTTTGCGTCCTCTCCACAGAAGGGAGAATAGCAAACGCTCGATCGCCTCCCTACGCCATTTACAAAGTGGAAGTACTGACAACCGGTAAAGGATAATGGGAAAGACGTAAGTAGCACACGCCTCAACCAAACACTTTAAGGACAAATTCCTTCAACGCCAAATCTCGACCGACGCGCCGACCTTTTCCAGTATTTCTGACCAATTTTTCTCCAACTAGAGGTCGGGCCCAAACCACACTCCAAGAATGCGGACAGGGCCGTCCGTCAAGCTGGACGACTTGTTGAAGTTAATCTTGGCCCCTGTCACCTGTTCGTACCGTTCAAGTGCCTTCTGTATCACCTCGATTTAACTCCGGGAGGACACGAAAGTAGTGACGTCATCGGCGTACGCGGAAACCTTGACTCGAGTACCACCAGGGACAGCGATTCCACGTGGGGTCGGACTGCACGACTTGTCCCTTAGACAGCAAAGGAGGAGCTCCAACGCCAAAGCATAAAGTAGGGGCGACAGTGGACAACCCTGTCGGACCGACCTAGACAGCGCCAAAACGCCAGTCAACTTTCCGTTCACCTGTACCACAGCCGTGGGGGATTGCTACAGGAGGCTAATCCAGTGGCGGAAGTTGGTTTCAAATCCAGCGGCCTTCAGGACAGCCGCCAGGTAACGATGGTCAACACTATCCAAATTGATCAGCGCGGCTTCTTCATCGTATTTTATCCCCTCTATGATCGTACGTATCAGATGCAGATTGCTCTGAATTGTTCGGCCCTTAACAGCACAAGTCTGCTCAGGTCCCAACAGAGACTCGGCAACTAATTGCAAACGATTTTGCAAGATCTTAGTCAAAATCTTTAACTCTGTGTTGAGCAGAGTTATGGGCCGGTAACCTTCTAACACCTTCCTCAAATCCTTGCCTTTTCTCAACAGTGTGATCACACCCCTGGTGAACCAGTTGGGGATGGACCCCTGCCGGAACCAGTTGGTGAACACAACAGTCAGAATTGGAACAAAGATGCGCAACAGCCTCAAGTACAATTTATATGGCAAACCATGGAGACCCGGTGATTTGCCTCTGCCGACCTTCTTCAAAGCCTCGTAGACTTCGCCCTCCGTAATCTCTCTCTCGCAGCTAGCTGCATCAGTCGGCAAAAGCTGGGGGAAATCAGCCAAATAGCTGCAAAACTCTTTATCACGGAGACCAAGCTCCTTGGTAAACATGATCTCGAAATGCCGCCGAAACGCCTCGCACATGTCGTCAGTTGACCGAAGAGTATGTCCCTCCAGGTTGCGAACCTCTCGAATGTACCGGTCGCCGCCTCGGCGAATCTCTTCCTTGCGCAGTTTTGCACCCATGTTTACAGCTTCGGAAGACATCTTGCTTAACCTATGTCTAATTAGCTGGCTCATGTAACGATCGCTATTCGACCGCTCCAGGGCCTCCTTAGCTACGGCTATCTCTAAGGGATCCCCACCAGCCACCGTCCGGGAGTAATTAGCTCTAAGTATCTTCACCTTGTCAGCCTTATCTAGCTTGAGCCGTTTGCTGAACTTGGTGGTGAAAGACCTAATATTATTTTTAAGATTCTCTAACCACTTATTCCCAATGATTCCCCCAGTTAACGCCCACTGCACTAAGTTAATTAGCTGGCACCGGAAGTCCCGCCTGTCCAGTAAGGACACGTTGAACTTCAAGTAACCAGCCATTCTACGCCTATTTTCTAAATCTACCCAGGCACAAACGAGTTTGTGGTCCGAGTAGCCTAACCAGAGGCACGTGGTACAATCTAAAAGATCTATGTCGGCTTCACGAACTAATATTCTATCCAGGTAGCTAGCTACCTCGGTAGAAGGCTACTTATTAGCCCACGTCCACATTCTCCCACCTTTGTGATCGACCTGGTATCTATCGACGAGCCCGAACTCTTCCATGAGTTCAACCAAGCTACGATCACGTGCCTTCCCGCTAGCTCCCCGCTATCTATCCAGCTTGGGGTCCAGGATGGCATTCCAGTCCCCCACTAAGACGAGTCGCGTTGAATCCACCAGGAAGGGCTCCAACCGCCGAAAAAACGAGACGCACTCCTCCCGGTCGTTGGGCGCATAAACCGCAACCAGTCGAAACGCATTTCTTTTCACTGCAATATCGGCCACGATCAGCCGGCCCTCGACACCGACATGGACAAGATCCCCCTTCGCGTCCAAGGCACCCTTAACCAGCAAAGAAACTCCTCTGGCCAGCCGGTTCCCATATTCTGAATCGACGACAAAGCCGTTAGACAGCACACAGGCATCAGCCTTGCAAACAAAGTGAGTCTCTTGGATCACGGTGACATCCACACCGAAGGACAAGAGGTCCCGAAGCAGGCGGGAAGCCTTACTCCGATTTCTAAGGCCCTTCGCATTCAAAATGGCTAACTTAATTGACATCTTTTAGACCAGAAAAGAGAAAGCAGAAAATTACTTCTGGTCACATACGGAGCGAAAATCTGGGAACAGCGACCCCGACGGATTGTCCCAGAGAACCGGTGCCAATATCGGACGTAATTCGTCCTTCCAGGACAATTCCGCCGACGTCCGTGGGGAAAATTAGTTTTGCCGCCCTATATAACGAGGGGTGGAGGATAACAGGGACCCTCCCGGCACAATAGTTAGACAATTTTTTTAAATAGTTAGTGCCCATCTGAGCCATCTTAATTTGAAGAAACATCTCTATGGCTCCCTGGACAAAGTCCCAAATTTTCAAACTGCCCCCAGTATTTCTAATGATGGTGAAAACCCCGGGAGCCTCAGGGAAATTATCTGGGTTTTCAGTTGACTTACCGTCAAACGAGGTGAGTTTGAAAAGGGGCCTTTTTGTGTGCTGTTGATCTATTTTGCAGACCTCTGGATGTCTATAGGGGTTCTTCCTTTTCTTCTTTTCCGCTTTTTGGGAGGACATTTTTATATTGGGGAGGGGATGATTCTGGTTGGGAGGATGGTAGTTTTATTTGGGAAGGAGGTGCCTCTGGCTGGGAGGAGGATGTCTCCGGTTTGGGGGAAGGTGTGGGGAGGGAAGACGAAACGCGCCTTACAGGAGAGGCAGACTGACTGCTCATTGGACAAGTTCTTTCTGGTGAAGCTGGGACACCAAAGTCCATTTTCTTTTTTTTTTCCTCCTCTTCCCGACTCCTTTTCAGAAAAGATGAACGTGGTGGTGGCATATCCTCCACCTCCATCACTGTCTCCTGGCTTAGTTGCTGTTGTTGTTGCTGTAACTGCTGCTGTCCTTGTTGTTATTTTTTCTGCTGCTGCTTTCCTTGCTGTTGTTGTTGTTGCTGTCGCTGCTGTTGTTGCTGCTGCTCAAACTTTTTTTCTTCTTCTTGGAGGGAGAAGCAGCCTTCTTGGATGGTGAGTCCTGCTTTGATGGCGAGGAGGCTGTCTTTTTCCCCTTTTTGAACACCACCGTCCATTCCTGAAACGCCGTTTTTTTTTCATCTGCACCGCCGGTGCTTTCCCTGTCACCGGTGCAACCGGAGACTCTGTCGTTCCTCCCTTTCCATCCTCTCCGGTCCTCCCGCTCTCTGGAAGGGCCAAACCCTGGCCAGGTGACTCGCTGCTCCGCAGAGCCAACATCGCGGTCCACGCCCCTCCACAGCTCTCCTCAATCACACAGGAGGACGTCAAGCACCCGCAAAAAACTTGCCCTGTCAATGACTACACAGGCACTGACGTCCCCTGTAGAGACTCCAGCTTTGCTCATGACCCCGTTTACCCACTTCACTTCGCCAAACTGGGTCAAAAAAGCTTCCACACGGCTACAACCGATCTCGAGGGGCACTCTATGGATCATTACGTGGGTTCGTCCTGCGCCCATACACTCGGTCTGCAACCGCTCTCCCTCTGTCTGCACACACGCTTCCGCCAGCATTTTGGCCTCCTCCTCCGCGCCAAGGAGGACACCCTACATGGCACGGGATCTCCTAGCTAGCACTCCCGAGCCAATACCCAGGCACTTCTGGGTCTCCTCCATACTTTCCCCTTGACGCCCACAAACTTCCGGGAAATTGTCCTCGTTGTCCCGGAGGTGGGAAGGAGACCCTTCCCACCTCCGGGACAACGACCAACTCGTTTTCAGCGTAATACTCTTTGTACTTATCTTTCATTTGGATATAATCGTCGTCGTCGTCGTCTTCTTGCGGCCATTGGCCGAGATAGAACTCACAACACCCCTCCAGTATTCCCTGTGCATTTTGTAGCGAAATTGATAATCTTGTCAAATAGCTGAATACTTGATGCTTCACCAGGGCAACCAAGGGTGTTTTTATTGTGACACCAACACTAGATGGGTTGCCTCCAGGCCCCATCCTGTTATTTAACCCATAACTGGAGGGAAGTGACGGATTAATACCTTTCCCAAGGGTACCAGTGCTTAAGTGAATACAGGGTACTCAACTGGAATTCGAACTCAGCTCACCGATTTCTCTTTCCAAGCCGACATCCACTGCACCACAACGCACATCCGTCACTGAACGCTTACATCGCCTGGTATTCCCAAGCGGTCACCCATCTAAGTACTGACCAGGCTCACGTTGCTTAACTTCGGTGATCGAACTGGAACCGGTGTATTCAACGTGATATGCCGTAAGCATTATAACTGGATATAATAATTCGAATCGCTCTTCACGGGGGCACCCCTCCAAACAGACGGCAAAGGAGTCACCATCGGTACATCCGCTGAAGAAGTAGACGGCCGAGGAGACGAGGACACAATTCGGTCTGCACCAAGCCCACACGACACAAATTTTTCAAAAGAAGTTAAAAAATAACACGGACGAAAAACAAAGACAGATAAAACACTGGTAACAAAAATGACGCACTCAAAGGCAAGAAAGATTCCACGCAACAAAACTCCAAATGCAACCCTGGGTACAAGAAGTCAAAAAGAGTTCGCAAACTGACTGACTCAAATTGAGTTATATTGCCACTTATAAACGTTTGGAATTCTGGAAATCGTCTCCGAAGACGCTGGCGCGAAAGAAGAAATCCATTTCAGCCTTAGAGTGTCTCGACCAATGAAAAGGTAAATTTTTAAGTTCGAAGTGATGATTGGCTAAAAGGCTCTTTGTACGAAGAGTCTACTTTTTTGAGAAAGGGTAGAGAAAAGTTTGTGGAATATCCCACACTGTGTTGCTCTAAGTGCGAAATTGCTAATAAAAGAGGAAATATTATTATCAGAATGTATTGGAACTCATTCATCTGCTTCTATTAAAGAAAAAAACACCTTTTTGTTCCCACTGAGTGCTATTCAAGCAATATGGCCCTTGGGTATAAGCATTTCCATCCCTTGTTCCCTTCAACAACAGTAATCATCACCTGAAGGCATTGTCACTTTAAGATATCGTTACTGGTCATTGCAGGCATAAAAGAAGAAAAGAAAAAGAGTAATTTTTTTTGTTTCTTTGCTGTTTTTTTTATTTTATATTTTTAAAGGGCTGCTGGCATTTAGAGAAATAAATCTTACTTTTTCTCAGTCAAAAAGAAGAAAAAATAGGTTTAAAAAAGAAAGAAAATATTTACAATATATTTGTCTGCTATCAAAATAATAGTAAAAAATTTGAAAGATTCCTTAAATTTTGTTTAGTCAGTTAAGTGCCAGTAGGTTGCAATTTCTTTCTGGAGTAGACTGGTTGCCAACCAAGGCTATAGAACCCAATGTGTACTGCTATTCAATTACTTTATACAGAACAGTCAGTTAAGTGACATACGTGATACACGCTTGGCGATCACATATCTTTCGATCCATAACTGACTAGGCAGAAGATTTTCCCCCAGTAGGTTGCCATTTCTATTCAACCCATGGCTAGACGGAGAAGAGATGGATTCATAACTTTTTCAGTGGTATTTGCGCTTACGTGAATGCAACGAATTCAACTGCAATTCGAACTCGGCTCTCCAATTTATCACCCAGAGCCGATATTCATTGCACCACAAAGTACAGATGAAACAAAAAAAAAGTAGAATAGAGATTGAGATGAAAAAAAATTCTTGAAGAGCTTCATTAGTTTTTAACGAAAGCTGTGTAACTAAAACTCTCTCTCTCTCTCTCCCTTTCACACACACACACACACACACACACACACACACACACACATACATATAGTTAAGTGAGTAAATATAGATCTGAGGCTAATTCAGTTAGACAGAACACCTCTATAGCTACAATTTGAAAAAAAAAATTTGAATTTTGGTTTAGTAGAATAAAAGTTACATCAGAATATGTGAAGTCCAAAAAGGAGGAATAACTACATAATAACTACATAATAACTACATAATAACTACATAATAACTACATAATAACTACATAATAACTACATAATAACTACATAAGTACATAAGTGACTAACGCTTATCATAATAAATCTTATTCTTTATAACTTATGTTCTGTTTAATATTTTTGCATGAGGTTTTAAACATTTAAATTCTGATGATATCGTTTATCATTTTTGTCAATCAAACTTTGCTTATCACTTATCATTTTATTAGGATTTATTATCAGAATTAATTAAAAATAATCATTTTTTATTGTTTTTTAATCAATTACATATAATATTTTTCTTTTTAGTATTTTTGAATGTAGTTCTCAGCATTAGATTTATATTAAATTAATAGCAATGCCTGGAAAAATCATGGGTTACATGGAAAAATGCTCGCAAGAAAAGATTATATTAATCCTGGAAAAGAACAGGACAAGTTATTAAACCTGGAAAAGTAAAGGACAAGATATTCTAATGAAGTAAAAAATAAGAAATTTCTTACTCAAAATATTGCAGCTAAAAATAAAATTTGAATTCAATATTTTAAACGCTCTCTCTCTCTCATACACACACACACCCACATACATACACATACACACACACACACCGAATTCTAATAGTATCCCCAAAGCAATAAAGAGACCTAGATGACCCAAGAAAACAATTTCAAATTTCTCACAGATAAAGAAGGCACCTGAAGAAAATTTAACATGTGAGTGGAAAAAATAGCCCCAACTCCACACACATGAACCCTCTGATTATTTATACACGATACTTTGGCCATCAGAAAGGCAAACGAATTCTTATATGTGAAGTCACAAGTTTATTCACCTGAAGAGAATCAACTTTAGACTTGAAACACATGTAGCGTCACAAAGACCATTACGGACACTAAATGTATCATACAAGAAGCTAGTAATATAAATAATAATAATAATAATAATAATAATAATAATAATAACAACAACAACAACAACAATAAATCTACACTTTAAACCAAATTGTTCACGACTTCTCGCACTTTTTATTCTATACCAATTTATCTCGTTGGAACAACCCTATTTCTGTGTATATATATATATATATATATATATATATATATATATATATATATATATATACGCTCTCACACCATGATTGAGCACTCTGGAAGAATGGTAGACTTTGAAAAACAGTAGCTACCCTGGCATGTACGCATCGCTCATTCACTAATGAATTAGAGCACTCTGGCTATTGAGCGTGTATAATCATAATATACATGCTAAAAAGTCTGCCTTCTTCTACCGTGGGCCCATGGCCCAGAGGTAGAATCGCCGACTGACGCCACTTCGGTCGGGTTTCAATCCTGGGTTAAAAGCAATCGGAGTCTAACCGTACTGATGAGCTGTGATACAGCGAAACAGATCTGTCTGCGGATGACTATATATATATATATATATATATATAGGGGGATGGCAACGAGGACAATTTCCCTACTTACTTATCACCCCGAGCAAGGCCGTAACGCCACTGATGTGCAGGGGGTTACATAAGAGTAAAAAAAATTAGATAGGAGAGATTGAAGAGAAAGACGAACCAGTTAGAAAGAAGCAAGAGGAGGATGGGAATACAGGTGTGATGACAGTTGCAAAGGTAGAGAGAAAGGAAAGGATATACAGGGTGGTGTAGAAAGAATTAGAGTCAAGTGGTTAAGAGATGAGTATTGACATTGCATTTAAATTCCTGGAGGTTGTAGCCGTCAGAAAAGCAAAAATATGGAAGCGAGAAAGTGCGAGAAAAGAAGCTGCAGGAGTAGAATTGTCGTCTGCATTTGGTTGATCTAACTGTGAATGGGTGAGACCCAGCTGCCGGTCTGGTTCCACGAGTAAACACCTGTTGCAGAGGCACCAGTGACTTAAGTTTGTTGGAGCACTAGCCATGAAACTATTTATAGAACAGACAAAGGGAAGCCACATCCCGTCGGTTGGGAAGTGGCTAGAGTCGAGCCGCCAAGTCGGTACCTATCACATTACTGATTCTCCTTTGGAGCCTGTTAAAAACACTGAAATGAACAGCAGGGGCACCTGATCATATATGGCAGCAGTACTCCATGCACGAATCAATGGTTGATTTGTATATATGCAGGATATATATTATTATTATTACAATAGGTAATACATATTTCACCGCTTCCTGATGTTATTATCGCGGCTCGTCAGTCCCAAATGGTACTACAGTTGGTCCTCAAAATACCCCCCACAAAAAATATTTTATTTTATTTTATTTTACATAGACACTCACATGTCCATATTAGTATAGACATTTGTAACGGTTATTTACGAAAGTTTCTCGCTCATTCGAAAAGAACACCAAAGAAAGAGGAAAGCAAGGATAAAGAAAAGATAAACGATTGATTAATGTTGAGAAGAGAAAAAAAGAGAAAAAAGAAAAAGAGGGGAAACAGAAAAAAACTGAATGGAAAACAAGAAGAGGAAAAGAAAGGACAAAGAGATGCAATAAAAGGAAATACAGTATCACGAGAAATAAATGTTGACTCCATTTCTGTGTCTCAAACCACCTAACTGTTCTCTTAGAAAAACTTAGAAAAATTTAACTATGAAATTTAATTTCAAATATACTGGGATATATTTACGGTACAAAACAAAATTGTACATCATAATTTTAATACAATTTGAAAAAATAACTACTCTTACTATTCTTTTAAAAATTAATGCTAATTTTTAAAATTATTGTTAAAATAATTAAAAATACAAAAATTAAAAAAATATAAATATAGAAACAGGAAAAATTAGATAAACCTAACAGAAGGGGGAAATACACAAAAAGAAGGAAAGAAAAAGAAAGAAATCACGAGAGAATGGATTTTAAAATAATTTAAAAAACGCTAGATCAAAACCGACGTATTCATATTCACTCATATTCATTCTTAGAAACGCGGCAAGAGATTTACCCTTAGATTACAATATACCGGCTATAGGGAATACTTATGGTGAAAAAATAAATCATAAACCATACATCCTAACATAAATTACATTATAACCACAAGTAGTAATTTATTCTAACTATATTTAAAATAATAACTCCCTATAAGAAAATATAATTTATTAAAATACAATCTTAATAAATACCTAAAATACTAGCAATGCTATTAATAGATAATAATAATAATAATAATAATAATAATAATAATAATAATAATAATAAATAATGATAATAACAACAAATAAAACAATAAAGAGATAACAAATATATGTATACATACATATATACACATACACACACACACATATACATATATATATGTGTGTGTGTGTGTGTGTATTTATATACATATGTATTTATATATACATGTATGCATCAAACAAGACCGATTGTTGAGGTTTTGTAAGACAGTTCAAGTTAAACTAATCCTCTTCCTCCTTCTGGGCACACACAGATATTCAACATCAGCCTTAGGATGATGCATACGGTTGAAAGTGAGACGCTTCCTCGTTTTGACATCCACTTATTTAATGTCAATTATGGTCCATTTAAGGATGTTGAAACTGTATTGCACATCAAGGACAGTTAAAATTAGGTATCTCCAAAACTTCGCTGCAAAAAAAAACAAACAAAAAAAAACAGCATAGTATGAAGGAAAAAGGCCCCAAACTAAATAAAAACAAAGTTTTATCGGCAAAATGTTTATATTATCATTAAGAAAATAGATCAAAGTATTTTTTAATTATTTTTAAAAATGTTTTAACTATTTCTAACATGTTCGAAATTTTGGTAGAAATTTTTTTTTCTTTCGTCAGTGGGAGACCTAAATTGACGCACAGTTTATTACGTCAAAAAAGTGTAATATTAGGCAATACACTTTTTTGATCGGAAAAGACACATCAATTTGAAAATTCTTGCAAAAATCAAATAATAATCGGATTTTGATGAAAATCCCAGGAGTGATTCATAATTGACTGAAATCAATTGTGAAATAATTATTTTTTAGAAAATCTTGCTAAAAATATTTTTTTACATATGTTACTTACACCCACCAATTAATTTTCAGAAGTGTCTAAAAATTCGACTTTGCTCCCCAATAAATTTAATATAATTAAATTCAGAAGTCATTGGGAAATGCTAATCAGCTGACTTTTTTTTTCAATATTAGCCTTCTTTCTAAAAAGTGGGTCCGAATTGCGAAAATGCAATAACTATGCCAATTTTTATTTGGATAAACTTTCAATTGCTTTTATGAACAATATAAATTAAGCATATCATAGTCTGAAAAGAAAAAAATTCAATGAATAATAAATTTTTACAAGAATTATTTTCATTTTTTTTTACAATAATATATAAATTTTCAAAAATATTTACATTTTTTTACTCCATTGCTCCGGCTTGTGTATGAAATTAAAGCATGAAGTACATTTACTAATCGAAAACAGAAAAGCTTAATACAGATGATTAAACCAATGGATTTTAAAAAATAATTAAAACATTTTAATTATGTGCATTTTGATTAGCAGTATCTTATTTGTACGTGTGGCCGTACGTGATATTTAGAATTAAAACCTCACGTGATTCAAGGGTTGTCTTCCTTACATGAAAAAATAAAATCTATACTAAATTTGTCTTCCATACTTGGCATTTTTCGGCCGGCTACTGTAAATCATATCAGTTATCACCTCTTGATAAGGCGTTGACAGATGGGATAACAAGGATACCGTAATTGAGAAACGCTTTTTTGGAAATATTTCAGGCAGTGAGCATTTAATTTTTGTTTCAAGTCAACTTAAAGTAAGTTTAAATTCGGTAATTTGGAAAAAATAATGTGTCATCGAGGCGTAGTTTATTTTTGTAATATTTTTTAAAACCGAGAATTGGCTTCTGTTTCCAATCGATGAAAAATGGCGGAAATTTTGAAATTTTAAAAACTTGTTTTTAAACCTAAAAAGTATTTGATTGCAATCAATATAATTTCGGTTTAAAATACACCATGGTATTTTGCCTACTGTAATTAGTAAATTTAATCGCTTGGCTTTCAGTTAAAGTTAAAATTAAATCTTCAACAAAACTTTTTTATTTTTAAAAATTCAATTTAAATTCAGGTATTGAAAATCTGTTGAGTTACCTAGTTCAAATGTTGCTATTCTGCTATTCTCTTTTGTGGATTCAACTCGGTATTTAACACCATAAACACACGTCTGTAGTATAATTTTCTTACTTTCCTCTTCATTTGGAAATAGTGTATTCCATCTTTTTTGCTGACACCTAGGTATTTATAGGCTTCTTCTTGTTCCATTTCCCTAATCTTTCTGTCAAAATCTAGATCTGTTGGGTATGTTTCTGTAATTCTGCCTTTCTGGATGCTTATTTCTTGCTCATTTATATCACCCGAAACATTTTATAGTATTGAAGTTACCTTCGACTCATTGTCGTCTTTGATAATATATCTGATATTCACGTAGAAGAAGCCATAAACACTTTGTTTTCTTATTTTGTATCCATAGTTGTTTCTGTTTAGTTCATGCGTAAGAAGGATTAAAACAGAGCGAACAGAATGAGTGGCAGGGAATCTCTTTGAACGATTCCCCGTTGGATAATCAAGCGATTAGAAGTGGCAATACCACTGATGTTATTTAAGTATTATGCGGTCTTCCTCATTTTTGTGCTATGTTTAAAGAAATTTATTTTCACTAAGGAGACGTTATATATTTCCAAAGCTTTAAGGATCTAAAAGTGTGTCACACTATCAAAGGCTTTAAGGTAGGTAACTCTATAGTTGGTTGCTTTCCTATTCTTTTTCTGTTAGTGGGAGTCCGTTCTAGTGAAGGGTAATTGTATACTGTTGCAGGTTACTCCACCCACGTCTATTGAACAGGTGAAGAGGCTCATCCCTTGTTTCCTGGTTAGGATGTGGTTTCCAGCTTTCTCTTTTCCAATCTTTTTACTCTTATGTAGCCCCATGCACATCAGTGGCGTTATCGCCTTGCTTGGAGTGATATGATTTTTTAAAAATTGGGCCTGGTGGTAGATAGCCCACTATAAGTCATAAAAATGATTATAAAATCAAGAAAGGCAATTTGAGTAGAAAATAACATTTATATATATAAACATATCAATTAATGTTTTTACAATTAAAATAATACTTGAATATAGGTCCAACGGAGGTTAAATGTTCATGGCAAATAATGAGCTGAAAGAGATAAAAGACTTAGGAATGAGGGGAGCGGAGATACGCGTGGAATGTCTTTGAAGTAGTCGCTCCTTATGTCAGTAAGTACTTTTGAGGCAGTGGAGAAGTGATGAGAGGTGAAGCGAGGCGAATGTAGTAGCCGCTCGACTTAAGTCAAGGGGATATTAATTACATTCTTCTCCTTGGTCTCTGCCTGGTCTGTCTGTCTGGGTGCTTTATAACTGCTTTTTTGGATCAAAACAGCTCGTTTTGGAATTTCACACTTGTATTTGATTCTGGGCTTCCCAGAAATAAAATAAAATAAAATAAAATAAATAAAATTCGCGTAGGCTCGCGAAATGGAAATTTGATATTTGATTAATTTTTATTTTTCAGCCGGAACATCTGCTCGAATACACCTGCGCATAGACGACTTTTGTTCATTTGCTTTTTGGTCGGTATAGAGCAAACATCCAGTCTCTCACTTTTGCTCGGTATCACCACAACTCTACTAAATTGCTGTGAAGAAGAAAGGCCCCAACCGTAATATAAACGAACTTTTTCCATCAAAATGTTTATGTCATTATTAAGAGGAAAGATCAAGGTATTTTTATTTCTTAAAAAAAAAAACAAAACATTTTATTCTTTTTTATCACATTCGAAATTTTGGTATAAAATCCTGTTTTGATTTTCATTAGCTGGTAACCAAATCTTTCCGAGAGTTTACAATTGATAATGTAGTATTACGTAACTCAGTATTTTCCGATTAAAAACACATTAATTTGGAAATCCTTGCAAAAAATGAAATGATTGTCGGGTTTTAATGAGACATTCAGAACTTATTCAAAAATGAATAAAATTATTTTTTAAATCACTATTTTTAAAAAGTTTTGGTAAAATATTTTTTTTACGTCTGTTAACCCCACTATATATAAATTCATAAAATTTTAATAAATGAATTTTTGTAGACAAAATTGGTTTTATTAGTTAAACGCTGTACTCATTTTCGAATGTAAATCATTTTTTTTTTTAACCATTTGGCTTTTTTCTGAAAATCCACTCCAAACTGCAAAATATAAAATGCAATAAAGCGATGACATTATTTAATTAGAAAAGCTTTTACTTGCTTTAATTAATAATATAAATTAAGGACATTATAGGCTGAAGAAATAAAAATCGATTAATAATGAAATTTTAAAGAATTGTTTTTATTTTTAATTATAATAATTTATAAAGTTTCAAAAATATTTTTAAAACATTTCAAAGGTTTGTAAGCGTTAGGTTATTAAGTTATTAATTGAAGATTATATCTAATTGGAAATTGACAAGTTTAATACAAATCGTTAGCCATAGTATTTTTAAATAATTTGTAATTTTTTTGTGTATTTGAGTTTTTTATGGTAGGCTTTGTATGTACATTAAAAGGTCATGTGTTTCACGGTTTCTGTCTCTTTACAGAAAACAATTGGACACTTCAGGGAATTCTGATCACCGTAGACGCTTAGTTAACTCACATGTGGCTGTCATCGCATGTCATATCATACGGGAAAGGTCAGAAAGATCCAAACTCCATGATTAAGAAATAGTTTTAGACTAAAATAAGTAATGCTTGTGTAAGTCAGATTAATTTTACTTTAAATTTGCTAATTTTCCAAAAATATCATGTCACAAATGTATATCTTATTTTTGCAATATTTTAAAACAGAGAATTAACTTTTGTTTACAAATCTGTCGAGTGCTCAAAAAAGGCCGAAATTTATTTTGAAATTTTAAAATATCTGAACATTTCAGATTCCAATCAATATAATTTCTGTTTAAGATACATTACAGTATTTTGCTCACTGGAAATAGTAATTTAAACATTTAGCAAGAAAACATTTTTATTTTTAAAATTAAATTTAAAAGTTAGTTATGGAAGATGAGTAGAATTACCTACTTTCAGGTAATCCATCCATGTGCGTTGTGGTACAGTGAATATCGGCTCGGAACGAGAAACCTGGGAGCCGAGTTCGAATTCCAGTTGAATCCCTTGTATTCACTTACGCGCAAATACCCTTGAGAACGGTATTAATCCGTCTCTTCCTTCCAGCTATGGGTTAAATAGCAGGACAGATTGGGTTCAGATTGGTCGGCAACCAGTCTCCCACAGAAAGCAATGGCAACCTACTGCGGGATAATCTTCTGCCCAGTCAGTCATGTCTCTTTCGAGACATGATCGCCCAAGCGTGTATGGCACTTAACTGACTGACTGATCCAAGCTGTACTGTGTTTTCTACCTTTTTTCTACAATTTTGAAGGATCATTTCATTTATTAGTAGTTGTTCTTTGCAACCATAAGAACATCCGTTCCAGAGAAAGAATGTTGTTTTCATTGAGAAAAGGGTACAGACGTGATCAATTTATATACGGTAGACAGACATATTATTGGCCTATAGTTTGTTGAATCATCATTTTCACCTCTTGTTCGTAAAAGACATAAAATACATTCACTGATTGATACTGAAATTTCACTGGGGTTATTAATTAGCCAGAAGTTTGATACCATCCATGTAGAAGAGATGATTAAACACTTTCTTTCTTACTTTTTATCCATAGTTATTATAATGGTTAGATTAATGATAATAATAATAATAGCATATTTAGGGAAATTTACTATCAACGAAGAAACACTTCTTCATCTTCTAAGTGCCCTTTCCCTTCAGGACGTAGATGGTCATGGCTTTCCACTATTTCCCTATCCCTGGTGGCTCTGAGCATGCCTTCTCCTGTTACACCATGCAATCCTCGTTCCGTCATCCACCTGATTAGGTCCTTCAAATATATTATCCGTTGCTTTCCCCTGTCTCTTTTTCCCTCTATCTGGCCTGTTAGTATCAGGTTCTCCAAGCCCTCATTCCTCATTGCATATCCCAGGAACTTCAGCTGTCTCTTGCTGATGCTCAGTATTAATTTCCTTTTTGTTTCCATCATGATTGCTCACATGCTCGATCCATGATATTCGCAGCATCCTTCTGTAGAACCACATTTCAGTTGCTTCAATTTTTTCCTTTATCTTTTATGATATTCTCCAACATTCACTGCCATACTGAAGAACGGACAGCTCTATTATCATTATTAATATGTCCTTTTTATCAAAATTTGATTTCTGCTATGGTCACACGACCTACCAAGTGTGCAAAAAGACCTGGGAAGGTTACGGTGCATTGCTTTGGTTCTATTCTTTAATATCACTAGCGTTACATAGACAAAGTTCGTCTTAGTGTGCAGGCTGTACTTATCAAGACAAATTTTCTATATTTCTTAAGCTGGGATATCCAGCGATGCTTTCTGTTTCAGAGCAGCTAACACCCCTCTGGAGCTCTCAAAAATGGAATAGTTTGTGAACTGAAGTAGCTATAAAAATAAAGACTAATAGCAGTCTTGGATTTCTCTGCGATTCTAACGACTTAACCTCCCCTCTCTTTTACTATTTGTTGTTTTGTTAGCTGGTGTTTGTCTTATTTGTATTGATATCCCTTAGCACCGATATTGTGCTGTAGATACTCAGTACACATTGTATGGGTATCGCCCTGCCACTTCGGCGATACAACGCTTTCAATGTGTTGTTTTCTTCTGTTTATATCATTTCAAGTGAACCTATCTCTTGTACTATTCTTAATGTGCTTTTTCTCTTCAGAAGGTAGGCAATCATGGTCTTCCATTTGTCACTATCCCTTGTTGCTCTCAACACTTTTCCACTTGGTATCTATTCTAAACCCCGCTTCACTATCCACCTGCTCAAGTTCATCAAGTATGTCTCCGGCTACTTTCCTGTTTCTCCTTCCCTCTATCCGTTCTGTGAGTATTAGATTCTCCAAGCTCTCCTTCCTTATTACGTGTCTCAGAAACCTTAGCTGTCTCTTTCTGATGCTAAGTATAAGTCTCCTCATGTTCGATCCATGGTCCCTGATCATCTTTCTGCAGAAACCAAATTTCTGTTGTTCTGAATCTCTCCTTCATCTTTGATGTGATTGTCCAGCATTCCAGCCATATAAGAGAACAAATATCACATAACAATCTAGTACTCTTTCCTTTGTTTTCAATGAAATCTTCGTGTCTCTCAATACTCTGCTTAGATTTTAAAACGCGTCCTTGGCCATGTCAATGTCTTTGGCTCTCAGTGTCGCACTTTCCATCCTCTGTCAAGACACATCCAGCACTTAGTCATTTTGAAAAGTTAAAATATCTTCAAAATTCGTACACTCATATATATATATATATATATATATATATTAGAAGTAGTACAAACTGATGTGTTGGCAGTCCACTCTTTGTAGTGAGTTACTTTAGTAAGAGTGCTCGATACTTAGTAGAGCATTATATATGCTAATATTTTTATTATCAATTTATAATAAAAACATAGTATACTGCAACATTGTGTTGTGTTTCGGTACTATCTTATTAGCACCTCGTCAGGCAGTGAAATATTTTTTACTGTTAGAAATTATTATATGTAGAAAGCAAACACAATTTTTTACCAAATCCAGACAATTAAGGTTGTTTTGAGTTGCAGTAAACTATGCTTTTATTATAATCTTATAATATATATATATATATATATATATATATATATATATATATATATATATTTAGTTAGATTATATATATTTAGTTAGATTAACTTAATTAACTTTAAAATCTTATTTTCTATTTTTTCCCTAAATATACTTTTTCTAATAAGTCTCTTTTTGCTAAAGCTTTAACCTATTTAAACATTTAAAGTTAAATTTGTTTGACACGTATCGAGCGTTTCTAATTTGATTTTTTCCTTTTTCCTTTCTTTTCTTTTTTTCCCCTTCTTTATTTTTTCTCTATATTTTTTATATCCCGCCCCTTCCCTTTCTGTTCCGTTTTGCTTAACCCAATTCTCAATTTAACGACTTCCCTTCCTTAACCCTTTTCGTTTGTAAAACAAGACATGCCAAATTTTCCATCTCTTCACTTACAACTCTATCTAAAAGTAAAAACCAAAAATAGACTGATTTACAAAAAGATTTTTTGTGACGTAAATTTCTCATATCTTAACCGTTATTTATTTTTTTATTTTTTTATTTCTCTTTTTAATCTTATTTTTATTCTCATTTTGAATATAGACTGACCGTTGCTGAGGATACGTGAGATCTCTCTTATGGATTTCATGTTGAAATGTTCATTCAACATTTTTGAATTTTGAAAATTTATTCTAATATATATATATATATATATATATATATATATATATATATATATATATCACAGGCCACCAGAAATATAAAATATAAGATATAAATTTCTGACGGATTTAAAAACAAACCACGAGGTATAAAAAAGTTTTCAAATCATCACTCTTCGCATACCTGAAAACAAATAAATATGGAACATTGCAACAGGTCATAGTTAGTCAACTCAAAAATATATATTTTAGAGAACCTGATACTAACATGACATTTTCTAAAATTAATGAACTTTTCTCCATATAAAACAGATCTACCTTTCCAAAAATACAAATAATACATTTTATGAAAATTTATATCTACAAAAAATCAGCATATTCAAAAATGGAGTATTGTTGCCATAGAAAAGGAGGCTTACGGCCATATAGCGTTGAAACACCGGTTCCCGTACAACCATTAATGTTAAGTGAAGATGAACCTTGTCATTATCTGAATAGGTGACGCTTGGCAATATCAGCTGTTATAAGTTTTGGTGTGTGTGATGCAATAGATAATGAAGAGTCTAGTTTTCAATTTGGGTTCGTTTTATTGTGCGAATATACTCTTAGGAAAGCTATGAATCCACCTCTTCTCTCCCCATAAATGGATTAATTAGTAAGACTTGTATTTGCAAATCATTATTTCTAAAATAATTCTTGCAATCTAAAAATATTTTCTAGCTTTAAATAACCCACAAAGAGTTGATAACCGGGGAAAACCAAATCAATAAATTCAAAAGCGTCTACGCGGCCTTGTGTGTGATGAATTTTTTTTTATCCTGCAACTCCTATCTCAAAACCGAAATGTCGCAACCTACTCTATCAATATTTCCATTATAAATTCTCCAACTTGATGTTTTCCTTGGTTCCACCAGAAACAAGGAAAGAAAGAAATATGCGATGAAAAAGAAAAGGAGGAGAGACAAAAAATACCAATAACAAATAACAAACGCGAAAGAGAATGAACGAAAGGAAAATATCTAAAAGAAAGTAACATCAAAAGTAGAAACAGTATCCAAAATAAAGAAAATAACGTATTACAAAAAGGACGATCAAAACAAAGAATATACATAATAAAGAAAGGAAGAGAAAAATACATGATTAAAGAAGAAATCAGCAATAAAAATATTGTGTTGTCCGGAAAGTTCATGCTGATTTGTAGTCGTTTACGTTCCAAAACAATAGAATGCGTCAAATCTATTGACAGATATTGTAGCCGTTGGGAGCTGGTTAATGTTTCTTTGATTCGGCCTTGTGTCATACTCTGATTATTAATTTATCCATTGCATCACTGACACACCCAAACTTACAGCAGCTGATATTTCAAAGCGTCACCTCTCTATGTACTGACTTCGATGGTTGTAAGGCCGAATCAAAAAAGCATTAACCGCACCTAAGGCTTCGGGAAAATGGGTAAAATGATGTACAAGAAAACGGTTCATATTTTGTTGAATTGTAGCCGTAGGAAGCTGGTTAATGTTTCTTTGATTCGGCCTTGTGTCATACTTAACCAAACACCCTACAACTTACAAGTTTCATTCAGAATTATCATCAGGTTATTATCAGAATTAGTAAAAGGTTTTCATTAGAAGGTTAGTTGGTTATCAGCAAGTTGGAATGTGTGGAATAATGTAAGAATAAAATATACATTTTTCATTTTTAAATAGAGATTTATTAAAAGGAAAGAATAACACATGTGCAATTAGAAACATTATTAAGAAGTTAAGAGTAGAGTTTATGTGCAACGATGAAGTTATCGGTATCAAGATTTGTAGAAAATGTTCGTAGTAGTAATTGTTGAAATAGTATGTATGTATGTATGTATGTATGTATGTATGTATTAGCATTTGTTTCGTAAGAATGTCTTTGGATAGAGAAGAAGAAGTCAAAGAAATCAACACACGAGAAGGAAAGAGAAAGAGAACGAATTTCCGAGGCAGCTTGAAGCTTAACTTGTTATATATATATATATATATATATATATATATATATATATATATAACTTTGTTATATATATATAACTTTGTCGTCTTTGCTGCTTCCATCCCTGACAGACCGGTTGACGCTGATGGAGGTCATTTATAGTCCTTCTAGGTTTTCTCACTGACTCGCGAAGTCTCTTTAGTCTTGCAAGTCGCTTCCATTGGTTAGAAAATCACACCTGCTTTCGACTTTTTTTTAAGCACATGGTCAATCCTTTTTCTATTTGGGAAAACCAGGATTTCACACGTCATTGTGAATTTCTGTAAAAGTGAAGAAGGTTGATTTTAATTTTTAATTTCTTATCCCACTATAGTATAATGTGCTTACATTTCCGACTAGAGCACACTTCAAACTATGCCTTGAGAAAGAAAGTTTTAAATTACTTCATTGGTGTCTCTTTTGCATCCTTATGAAATCGGAAGTTTATAGGTGTATTTTAGACACTTGATGCTTTATTATTTCTGTTACGACCAAAATACTTTGCAGGCAACAGAAGAGAAAAGTGCTGTGTATGATGAAGGTGCTTTAAAACTAAAGTAACTCTACTAAAGTGGTTCTCTTATTTTAGAGTCGCTGATTGATCTTATTGATGAGATTGAACTTACTGATTGAACTGATTGATGAGAAACGTTCAGAAAGACTTCCCACTACAAATGACGACCAAATCAGGATATTAGTTGAGAATAACCCGCGTTACACAATGCAGGAGTCGACCAAAACACTAAATTTATCAAAATCCAACATCCATGATGACTTAGTGAAGCTTAGATACTCAAATCGCTATAAAGCTTAAGTTGTCCATGATACGAGTGAAAAGAATTTGTAGAAGTAAGGAGATTTTAAATGTTTTTTAATTGGCCTTGTGTCATACATAACCGAACTCCCTACAACTTACAAGTTTTATCAGCATTATCAGAAGGCTATCAGAAGATCGATTTGTGGAAGAATAAAAATATACCTTTTGTATGTTTAAATAGAAATTTATTAATGGAAAAGAATAACATGAATTAGTAGAAATTAATGTTCAATGAGAAATTGTATTAAGAAGTTAAGGGTATCAAGAGTTCATAGTAGTAACTTGTGTGGATGTAGGCAGGAACGTATGTATGTATGTATGTATGTATATTGTTAGGTAGGATTGTCTTCAAAGTTATCACTCAGGGTGAATGGTAAAAATGAAGGAGATTAGAGAGAAAAATAGGGACAATAATGGCAATCGCTTGACGTATGTCAAGGGACGTATTAATTACGCTCTGGCAACACTAGAGCTTTCTCCGTCTTTTATTTCGTCTTTTGCTCGAAAAGGTCATTACGGACTTCACTCCCGGATGTGATTCTGGCCTTTCTATTTTATTTTTAGAGGTTTCCTAGATTTCTATTGACCGAGATGTAAAGTTTTTCGAGTTTTGTGTGTGTTTGAAAGTTCGAGAAAATTCGTTTGTTGCTAACAAAATTAATCAGTGCTTAGCATTTGAATTTTTAAGTCTGGAACTTGTTTTGTTCACTGCAAATCTTTAGATCGCACTTCTAACTGTGATTTACTGCATAAACGCAATGAAAATGTACCCTTTCTTAAGTCAGTTGTGACAGGTGATGAGAAATGTGTAATTTTCAAAACTGTTCAGCGAAAAAGATCCTGGTGTAAACGACGTGATCTAAATTTCTTTTTCTTCTTCTATGTGCCATGTGCTTTCCGTATGTAGGCAATCATGGTTTTCCACGTTTTCCTATCCCTAGTGGCTCTTAGCACGTTTTCACCTGTTACCCCACCCAAACCCCGCTCTGCCATTCACTTGCTCAGGCTCTTCAAATATGTTATCAGCTACTTTCCCCTGTCTCTTTTTCCCTCTATCTGACCTGTGATTATCAGATTCCTCAAGCCTTCGTTCTTCATCACATGTCCTGTCTCTTCCTGATGCTCAGTATTAATTTTCTTTTCGTTTCCATCCTTTTTCAAACCTCATCATTGCCCACATGTTCGATCCATGATATTCGAAGCATCCTTCTGTAGAACCACATTAAAGTTTATTCAAGTTTTTCTTCATCTTTGATGAGATTATCCAGATTTAGTCACCCCAAAATCAAGTCTTTATCCTAAGACAAGCATGCTCTGTGCCTGGTGGGATTGGAAATAAACCCTGCACTATGAACTTCTGCTAACTAACCAGTCAATTGATTCTGAAAATTACTGCTCTCAACTGGACAAATTAATGGCAGCGAAAAAAGCCCAGAATTGATTAAAAAGAAGGATGTTGTTTCTCATCATGATAATGCCATACATTATGTTTCTTTAGTGGACCAGCACAAAAATGTTGCAGCTTAACTGGGATATGTTACCCCACCCACCATATTCACCAGAAATTTTTCCTTTGAATTTTCATTTATCCAGCTCCTTGCGATGGTAAAAATTTTAATTCTTTGGATGACATAAAAAACACCTTAATGTGTTACTTGCACGGAAATTCTGGCCAAACGGAATCTTTAAGTGGAAGTAATGTAGTGGAATAAGAAATTAAGAATTAAAATCAACTTTCTTCTTCACTTTTACAAAAATTCACAATGATGTGTGAAATCCTGGTTTTTCTCAAATAGGAAAAGGATTGACCATGTGTGTAAAGAAAAAGTTAAAACCGGATTTTGCGAGTAGATGTTAAATTAATTTTCTGACCAATGGAAGTGATTTGCAAGAATTGAAAGAACTTAGCGATCAAGTGCAAAAAATCTGACTTTGATCAGCGTCAGTCAATCAGGGATGGAAGCAGCAGAGACGACAAGCTCAAATGTAACTGAAGAAATTTCAAGTTGGCTCAGGCATTGTCCTCTTTCTCTTGCGTTGATTTATTCTACTTCTTCTTCTTCATTCAAAGACACTCCTACCGAGAACAAACGCTAATACATACATACGTACACATAAATTCTTTCCAACAAATTACTACTACGAACATTTTCTACAACTCTTGATGCCCTTAACTCATTACTTGTTTCTCATTGAACATTAATTTCTACAAATTCTTGTTATTCATTTCTTTTAATAAATTTCTATTTTAACCTGGAAAAATGTATATTTTAATCTTCCACTGACTGGTATTGATGTGGGTTTCCTTCTTAATCTTTTGTTTGAAATAGTGTGGAATGTCCACTTGTAATTTTCTCTTCTAGCTACATGTGATATCTATTTCAATTGTTGTTGTTGTTGTTGAAAGTCTGTGGCAGATAAAAAATTAAGAATTAAAATCAACCTTCTTCTTCACTTTTACAAAAATTCACAATGATGTGTGAAATCCTGGTTTTTCCTAAAAAGAAAAAAAGATTGACCATGTGCTTAAAGAAAAAGTCGAAACCAGATGTCGCAAGTAGGTGTTAAATTCATTTTTGACCAATGGCAGTGAATTGCAAGACTTGAGGACTTAGCGATCCAGTGCGAAAATCAAGATTATAATAAAAGGACTTGATCAGCATCAGTCAGTCAGTCAGATGGAAGCAGCGAGAAAGACAAAACTAAAATGTAACTTAAACTTCAAATCGACCCGAAGATAAGGTCAGGTCGCTCCTTGTTCTTTACTGATTCATTCTACTTCTTCTTCTTCATCCAAAGACATTCCTACGAAAGAAACGCTAATACATACGTACGTACGTACGTACGTAAGCATATACTCTTTCAACAGTTATTACTACGAACATTTTCTACAAGTCTTGATACCCATAACTTTATCATTATCCATTGTATCACTGACACACCCAAACTTACAGCAGCTGATATTTCAAAGCGCCACCTCTCTAGGTACTGACTTCGATGGATGTAAGGCCGAAACAAAGAAGCATTAATCGCACCCAAGACTTGAGGAAAAAATGGTAAAATGATGTACAAGAAGACGGTTCATATTTTGTTGAATTGTAGTCGTAGGGAGCTGGTTAATATTTCTTTTATTCGGCCTTGTGCCAGACTTAACCGAACTCCCTACAGCTTACAAGTTTAGATGCTGAATTATCATCAGAATTATTATCAGAAGGTTTTCATCAGAAAGTTGGTTATCGGCAGGTTGGAATGCGTGGATTCCATAAGGGCCCAAATAGGTTTGTACGCGGATGACACCACAGTTTATTCTCGCCTCCTACAAAAATCTGGTGTAGGCGTCAAAGCTAACCTCGCAGCCGAGATTGAAAAAGACCTCCAATCCATATTTGACTGGGGTAAGAAATGGTTAGTAAATTTTAATACTTCTAAAACGAAGCTACTCTCAATTAACCATCATCGACAATCTCACCTACCTCCCATTAGCATGGACCAGGCTTGCCTCCCAGAGAGTAAAACACTGCGCCTCCTTGGTCTCACACTTTCAGCGGACCTCAAATGGAATGACTATATCGAATCCATTGCTAAATCCGCTGCTATGAAAGTCGGTTCTCTGTGTAGGGCCCGGAAGTTTTTTCCGTTTGAATCTATCCTGCACATTTATAAATCTACCATCCGCCCGTGCGTTGAATACTGCTGCCATATCTGGTCGGGTGCCCCTGCTGTTCTCCTCGGGCTTCTCGATAAGGTTCAGAGGAGGGTCTGTAATGTGATAGATACTGACTTGGCAGACCTCCTGCAGTCTCTCTCCCACCGGCGCGACGTGGCTTCCCTGTGTCTCTTCTATAAATACTTTCACGGCTTCTGCTCCGATGAACTTAGATCACTAGTGCCCCCTAAATACGTATTTGAACGAGATACTAGATTAGCAACTAGATCCCACCCTTTTACAGTGAAACCGGTAAAATGCAGCCGTAACTTCTATTCCAACAGTTTCTTTCTTCGCACTTCCCGACTGTGGAATACTCTTCCACACGATTGCTTCCCCGACGGCTACAATCTCCAGGAGTTTAAATGTGAGGTCAATAGACACCTCCTAACACACTAACCTGCTCCCATTCTGTCAAACACGCTTCCCATCTGCCCAACCCTCATCCTTGATATCCTTACTCATCTGTCACCTTCCTCCTGACATTCCCTATGTCTAACCACTCCTTCTCTTTACCTTCCCCTATGTAGCCCCATGCGCAATAGTGGTAGTGGAATGCCTTGCTTGGGGTGAGATGATTAAAAAAAAAAGTGTAGAAGTGTGGAATAATAAAATATACATTTTGAATGTAAAAATAGAAATTTATTAAAAGGAGGAATAACATAAGTTGCAGAAGTTAATGTTCAATTAGAAACATTATTAAGAGGTTAAGGGTAGAGTTTGTACAAAATGTTCTAGTAGTAATTGTTGAAATAAATAAAGAGGAAGAGAAAGAGAACAATGTCCGGGTTGTTTGAAGTTACATTTTAGATGTGCGTGTCTCTTTCGCTGCAGCCATCTCTGGCTCTTAACTGACGCCGAGGTCATTTATATAGTCTTTTTTGAATTTCACACTGGATCGCCAAGTTCTTCCAAGTCTTACAAGTCGCTCCCATTGGTCAAAAAACATTTTAACACCTACTTGCGAAATCTGGGTTCGACTTTTTTGTTAAGCACATGGTCAATCCTATTTGGAAAAACCAGGATTTCAAACGTCATTGTGAACTTTTGTAAAAGTGAAGAAGGGAGTTGATTTAATTAATTTATTATCCGCTACAGAATAATACTTAGCTGGCATATTTTTTTTGTATTTTAATTTCCTTTGAAATTGGTATGAACTCTCCGGACAACCCAATGGTAACTACAAGAAACGAACAAACAAGCAATGAAATAGAAAAGTCAGGAAACGGAAAATTGTGAAAATTTTTCAGTGAACAAATGTTCATTCTTCTAAGAATTGTTGCATGAAGCTGTTGTTCATCTGCATAACCTATCACGCATCCGTGCATGACAATAATAAAAAATGTTAAAAGTAATGACGAAAATCTTTATAAAGGGTAAGAGAAAACACGTAAACACTACTACTGCTTCTCAGTACGGGGGAAGAAGTGTGAGTGAAATTTTGTGTGTTCAGAGGTCATACAGTTAAGTGAAAGTGAACAGGAATAACTTAACATAAAATATACAAAATTGTGCAAAAGGTGATGGCACTTTTCACAATTTAAACACAAAGGAATATATTTACAACAAATAAAAGTAATTCCACGATAAGGAAAGAATATAACTTTGGGAATAAAAAATAATTCAACGATAAAAAAATAAAACTGTGATTGAGAAAATAATTCAACAATAGAAAAAGAATATAACTACGTAAATGAAAAAGTAATTCAAATATAAGAAAAGAATAAGTTTAGGAATGAAAAATTATTCAACGATAAGGAAAGAATATCTCTGAATGAAAAAATAATTCAACGATAAGAAAAAAATAAAACTACGTAAATGAAAAAGTAATTCAAATATAAGAAAAGAATAAGTTTAGGAATGAAAAATTATTCAGCGATAAGGAAAGAATATCTGTGAATGAAAAAATAATTCAACGATAAGAAAAGAATAAAACTACGTAAATGAAAAAGTAATTCAAATATAAGAAAAGAATAAGTTTAGGAATGAAAAATATTCAGCGATAAGGAAAGAATATCTGTGAATGAAAAAATAATTCAACTATAAGAAAAGAATAAATCTTTGGGAATGAAAAAGTAATTCAAATATAAGAAAAGAATAAGTTTAGGAATGAAAAATTATTCTGCGACAAGGAAAGAATTAACTTTGTGAATGAAAAAATAATTCGATAAGAAAAGAATATAACCGAATGAAAAAATAATTTCGTAAGAAAACAATATCGCTTTGTACATGAAAAATAATTCCACGATAATAAAGAAATATTTTGTGAATAAACTAAATTAAAAGAAAAATTGCATTTTGTCTAAAGAACAATATAGAAACATATCAAATCAATTTTTAGAGTTTCCTGTTGTGTTCTTTTTCACTGAATATTAAATGTTTCTGCAACAACTGTTCATAATCAGTGTAACAACGCTCTATCTGTGTTGTCTGCATCTTTGAGTTCATAAGTTGCCTTGTGGAAAGTAAATTAAACACAATACTCATGAGGACGGAAGAGACATCTCATGAAAGTCGTGATCAACCTTAGATAGCTTTTGGACAATTTCGTCTTCACATTTTCTCGCTTGTCAGGAACATCAAAACGTATTTTCTTCTTCATTGTTTTTTCTAATTCTTTTAAAATTTTAGTTTTACTTTTTGAAAATCTGATATATAGACACCTTTTGTTTAGTAATCTGATTTATCAATCTTTTTTAATAATTCTCAGAACCAATTTACTGATTTGAAAGGATTCTTTCCTCTTCTTTATTTACTTGCTTATGACTTTTTTTTTGCATTTCTCATTTATTTACCATTATAAATTCTCTTGTATTTTCTTCCAGCAAAGTAAACTTCTATTTTCTCCGATTCCCAAATTATTTCGGATAAAACATGATCCTTTGGATTAAATACCAGCATATTATAACCATTCTGGAATAATAAACTTAAAATCCATCTGTCTATATTTCTGTGATGAGGTATTGTAACTATTTACATTATTTACACTGTTTAGACTATTGTCCTCATTTTTATTCTCATATTCACGACGTTTCAGCCGTTTGAACTCCCTGGTCTTCTTCAGGTAATATACTGACAGAGAATGGGATCAAGATATCCGCAAACCGGAAACCAACATTAACGAAACAATACATCTTCAACTCCCACCACCCATACACTGTAAAGAAAGGGGTCATTCTTTGCCTACAATATCGGGCAAAAGTCATAAGCGGTGACCTAAGGACATATAAACGAGAAATGGTCATTATAAGCAGTACGGAACAACGTAACAACTACCCTGGTTACATGGCAGCAGCTCTGACAAATTGGCATGGCCCAGGTGATATAGACGTTGGTTAGTTCCTATGACTTAACCGAAAGAGTTGTGACTTCAATACCAGGCTACAGCAGTGGTGAACAAGTAACAAGGGTTAGAGGGAGATCACTCATGACTACCAAAAGAAGTTCTACGCAAGGAATGAGAATGATATACCCCGTTAATTGTAAGAAAGGGTTCAGTTCGAAATTCCCATCACCTACAGAAGACCGGAGCGAAGAACGACCGAAACGTCGCCACAAAGATTAAGTCCGAATAATGTAAATGGAATAGAACGGTACAAAAGGATAACACCACTCCCAAATCAGCCTCTGTCGGCCTCCGCTGCCTTTATGAAGCAATTATATAGCATACAAACCCTATATCATCCAACAATTAACTAAAATGCAAGAAGTAAAATTGCATACCCGCAAAAATGGATCGGAACGACTGAAAATATTTTGGAAAAACCCAGACCAAGGCAAATTTCACAAGTCGGTGTTAAAATTAAGATTCTGGATTTTGATTTGATAGGAAATAGCAAATTGATATAAGACCCCGGTCAATTTTTGTTAATATGCTGTCCGATCCAGTCACTTGACTAAATTTCATTACTTAACCACTGAAATTTGACCGGTCAAATCAGTGGTAACACACGGAGACGACGCACAAGATGTGACTAAAGAAAATTTATTTTGCCGACCCGTACATAAGGGCGTGTCACACATTCATTTTTCCTCTCCTTCCAATTTTTCTTTCTTCTTATACACTCACACGCCGTCAAAGAAAAAACAACAAGATACTAAACTGACACCTAGAAACGAAAGTTCGCTAAGTACAATTTCCTTTATTGCTTTACTTTCCTTTTCACTCTCTTGCCGGCCAAAAAAGGCAAAGGAACACAGACTTTATTAGTAGCCTGATTAGTCTTTTTACACACGCGCATTCTGCTACTATCAACTATAAGGAACATTTTTCTCTTTGAACATTTTCTTCTTACAACTTTGTTATTCAGTTCTATTAATAAAATTCTACTTATTTTACAAAGAAAAAACTTTAATTTTCCAACCGTTCATACAACCCTCTGATACTTAAAATTGTGGGGATTTCAGTTGTGGTTGATACAAGGCCAATTTGACAAACATAGCCGAGGCCCCTACAATTATCGGAAACAATACAAAAGATCTAGGGTATATATAGCGTAAGAACGATCTTCAAAAGTGCTTCAACACTTCACAGACACTTCTTCCAAGCAAGACCACTAATAGGAGAGAAGAAGACTGTTTGTACGCGGTCTCATACAGCCGTGGCAAGAAATATAAAGGAGTAAAAAATAAGACTACATAAACACCATAAAGACGTAACACTATGGGAAATAAAAAAAAAACAGGTGTAGCTGACCATATATGGAGGGGGAAAAGATCATCACACCACTGTGGATGAGGTTGAAATAATAGACAGAGTACACCAGTGGAAAATACAAAAACTTAAGAAATCTCCTAGGACGGCTAAACACAGAAATGAATATCTGGTCGGGTGCTCCTGCTATCCACCTAGGGGTCCTTGACAAAATTTAACTGAGAATCTACAATGTGATCGATCCCAACTTGGCAGCTTGGATACAGTCATTATCTCACCGGCGCAGTGTGGCTTCCCTGTGTCTCTTCTACAAGTACTTTCACGGCGTCTGCTCTGATGAACTTAGCTTACTGGTGCCCCCTATATACGAATTTACTCGAGCCACAAGATTAGTAAATAGGTCTCACCATTTTACTGTGAAACAAATAAGATGTAACCGCAAATTCTACTACATCATCTTCTTTTCTCGCATACTTGCTTCCCCGATAGCTACAATCTCCAAAGATTTAAATGTAAAGTCAATAGTCATCTCCTATCTCACTAACTTGCATCCTCTCTCTCGTGCTCTCATCTCAATTCTGCAGTATTCTCATCCCTCTCTTACACGCTTCCTGACACTCCCTGCATTTTGTCACTCATTCTCCGATGTAACTACCTGCACAACAGGTAGTTACATTGCTTGGGGCGATATGATTATTAAAAAAAATCAGTCATAAAGAGTGCTAGAGAAAGACAATAATAGCAACAAAACTGCATAAAGTATTGCGGTGGATAGGAAATTTCTACAACTCTTGATATCCTTACCTTTCTCATTGAACATTAACTTCTACAATTCATGTTATCTTTCCTATTAATAAATTTCTATTTTAACATGAAAAATGTATATTTTTATTCTTCCACTATTCCAAACTAATCCACACATTTCAACCTGCTGACAACCTTCTGACGATTACGAATAAAATCCTAAGCTGTAGGAAGTTCGATTGTGTATGACACAAGGTCGAATCAATAAACATTAACTATCTCCCGATAGCTTGTATATCAGTGTTTCCCAACCGATGTTTGTCAGAGCCCTAGGTGTCCGCAAAGTGTCGCTCCTGATTCTGCAAAAAACTGTGATAGGAAACTGCATTTTTATTAGTTTTGTTTAAATTTTTATTTTGTTTAAATTTACATTTATAAATGTTCACGTACGACAAATTGCTGTAAAATCGTTGGTTTTTATAATAAAGGCTTTAAAATTTAATATTATTTTAAATAATAATAATCACAGGGAATGTGTTTAGCGATGGCCATATAGCGATTTCATGTATTATTGAGTGATTCTCTTGAATACAGGACGCATACACAGTGCACATATATTACGTCTTATACATGAACTACGATAAAAATATAAAAGAGATAGATATTAATAATTGAATATAATCATTTTTATGCAGGGGTTACCTGAGACATGAAAACATTTTCAAGGGTTCCACAAGAGTAAAAAGTTTGAGAAAAGTTTCGAGACTGAACAAGACTATTTTAATATCAGTTATACGCGCAAATACCCTTGGGAAAGGTATTAATCCGTCTCTTCCTTCCAGTTATGGGTTAAATAGCTGGACAGATTGGGTTCTATAGCCTTGGTCGGCAACCAGTCTACCGCAGAAAGTAATGGCAACCTACTGCGGGATAATCTTCTGCCCAGTCAGTAATGTCTCTTTCGAGACATGGTCGCCCAAGCGTGTATCACGTATGGCACTTAACTGACTGATCTTCCCGTGATAGCGAGAAAACACTTATTCGTCCTTGTCTATAACAGTAAAAATGTTAATATCATGGCTACAATCCCATGAAATGCCATATCATGAAGAAAACACTATTTTCTATCCTGGTTTCCTTTCCAGAGACATGTCGAACTCATTATAAATGTAGGAACATTATCATTCCTCTTTCAGATAATATTTCTTTAGAAGCTTAAACGACTTTCATATTAAATAAACTTTATTTTGTTATGTAGTTTCTACATCATCAATCGATTTTTTTTACCTTAATGATATTGTGCAATGGGAACATGTTTCTGGGCTATTTTTTTAACTCTGGAGAGGACGAAGCTCCGTCACTAATTTATATTTACGAGTCGACGGCGTAACTTGGATCATGAAATAACACAGGAAATAAGGAAACACGAAAAGACGAAAGTAACCAGAACAACAATATATTAACAAAAGTTACATAGAGTTGTAAGTATGCAAATCAAAGAAAGAAAGAAAAGTTCTTTCCCTTTGTCTGGAGAGAAACGTAAATGTTCCATAGAAGATTAAATTGAATCAAGTTCAGTTTGAATAAAGTAAATGTACATACTGTTAAGGATGTGCGTTGTGGTGCAGTGGATATCGACTCGGAACGAGAAATCGGGGAGCCGAGTTCGAATTCCAGCTGAATTCTTTGCATTCACTTACGCGCAAATACCCTTGGGAAAGGTATTAATCCGCCATTTCCCTCCAGTTATGGGTTAAATTGCAGGACAGATTGGGTTCTATAGCCTTGGTCGGCAACCAGTCTACCGCAGAAAGCAATGGCAACCTACTGCGGAATAATCTTCTGCCCAGTCAGTCATGTCTCTTTCGAGACATGATCGCCCAAGCGTGTATCACGTATGGCACTTAACTGACTGACATACTGTTAATGTCTGTTTCCAATTGGAGTTTTTTAGCGTTGTGTGTGCATCCTGGTGAGAAATAAAAATTTGCGCGGTTGTATGTGTCTGTTAGGTAATAAACTTTCGCCCGGGACAGAACCCTAACTGCCGTAACACGTGACGCTCCCGGCTTATATTGACATACTGTTAGCGCTGTAAAACTAGGGTTATCACGTGAACGCTGAATGACCATGTGTGTGTGGGTGTGAATGTATCAAATCCTACAACTCTGATTCTGAAAATGAAGTCTGTTTTGTTCTATCACCTCAGGTTTTCTCTGTACAGATGATGCTATTTTTGCTCAAAATAGGACAAAATTAAGTATATCTAGGCCAGAAGATAGGCAGTTATGAGGATCATTTTACTTATATAAGCTATTTGAATCTAAAATAAAACGTTTCTAGTGTTTTACTTATGTTATTTCTTTTTAACATTTCACAGGGAAATTAAACATTTTGGCTTAGTTTGAGCAAAAAATACTACACGAAGAAAATAATGAAACTTATTCCAAAAACTAACAAAGTTAAATGTGAATAGTGGAAGTGCTTTTAATGAACATTCGTGAGTGCATTGGCTCAAAATGTAATATCAAACATCCGATTTCGAATTTCAGACGCTTCCCTAAATTCACTTACGAACACATAACTTTGGGAAAGGTATAAATCCATCCCGTTCCCAGCTATGGGTTAAATGCCATGAACAGTATCTGAAAAAATCATTATTGTTTGAATCCTAGGGAGCTGGTTAATGTTTCTTTGATTCGGTCTTGTGTCAGACATAACCGAACTCCCTACAGCTTACAAGTTTTATGCAGAATTATCATCAGAAGGTTTTCATCATCAGAAGGTTGGTCGTCAGTTGAAATGTGAGGATTAGTGTAGAAGAGTGGAATAATAAAATATACATTTTGAATGTTAAAATAGAAATTTATTAAAAGGTAAGAAAAACATGAGTTGTAGAAGTTAATGTGCAGTTAGAAACATTATTAAGAAGTTAAGGGTAGAGTTCGTGATCAATGATAAAATTGATTTAAAGGTATCAAAATTCGTAGAAAATGTCCATAGTAGTAATTGTTGAAAGGGAGAAAGGAGAAAGAGAACAAGGTGCAACCTGATATTATCTCCGGGTCGATTTGAAGTTGAAGTTACATTTTAGTCTTTTCGTCTCGCGGCTCCCATCTGACTCTCTGTCTTACTGACGCTAATGAAGTCCTTTTATTGTAATCTAGATTTTAACGCCTACTTGCGAAATCTGGTTTCGACTTTTTCTTCAAGCACATGGTCAGTTCTTTTTTTCTATTTGGGAAAAACCAGGATTTCACACGTCATTGTGAATTTTTGTAAAAGTGAAGAAGAATATTGATTTTATTTAATTTCTCATCCGCTACATGTTCACAATAAAAATTGTTAATGCTATATGTATTGCTTTTTTTTTTGTTTTTTTGTTTTGTTTTTTGTATTGCTTTTTTTTTTGTAACATTCTGAGCATAAATATCGTGTTAAAACTAATATAAATATCGCGTTAAATCTAATATAAATATCGCGTTAAATCTAATATAAATATTGTGCTAAATCTAATATAAATATCGCGTTAAATCTAATATAAATATCGCGTTAAATCTAATATAAATATCGCGCTAAATCTAATATAAATATCGCGTTAAATCTAATATAAATATCGCACTAAATCTAATATAAATATCGTGTTAAATCTAATATAAATATCGCGTTAAATCTAATATAAATATCGCGTTAAATCTAATATAAATATCGCGCTAAATCTAATATAAATATCGCGTTAAATCTAATATAAATATCGCGTTAAATCTAATATAAATATCGCGCTAAAACTAATATGAATATCGCGCTAAAACTAATAATAATAGGCAGTTTGTGGAGCAGTTATCAATTCGGAAAATATCACCGGCAAACCAAATTCAAATTCCGGTATTTAACTTTTGCAGAGATGTCATTGAGAAAGGAAGTAATCTATCTCTCCTCTCCACAATTATGAGCTAAATAGCAACAAATCTAGGAGAATGACAACTAGGGTTTCAAAACATTGGTGAAGTCAAGTTTAAACCGCATCATTATTTTATCCAAAAAAACGATGGTATTTTGCAGAAAGTAAAGTTATCTATGGAAAGCCATTATCACCCATTCGTTATTGCTACTGAAAATAGAATCTTCAAACTGTGTTCAAGTTCTGGTGTGTTTTATTTTTAATTGTTAATTGATTTCGTTCATTTAATTTTCCACGGTATATCTACGTAAATTTAGTGTTTCTAACATTTAATGGCCCCAAAAAGAAGTGGAAGTGAACTGAAGAGGATATTTAAACCTCTTTATCTCATACAAGCAGTATAGCCCGGCGTTGCTCGGGTGTAATGAAAGCTTTAAAACTAATCCATGGTCCTGGAGCTCAGACTCTTTGGACGTTGACACGAAAGACTAAAAAGCAATAGTTGTTTTCAGTTAAAGCGAAACCGTAGACTTAAAGAAAAATGAATGGATGTAAGTCAAATTTTGATTTCCTGCTATCGATATCTAATTTTCTGCACTATTTTAAGAACTGCTTGAAACTTCTGAATATCGTTTCTTATGTCTTTGTCTATGAGTGTATCAAATTTGATTAAAATCGGACCACTCCTTCTATAACCCGATTTTTTCGATTATCGATTTTCGATATTCATCGGGGGTACCTCGACACAAAACCTAGCTAAGAACACTCGCAGACGCTTATAGTAAAACTGTGTAAATTTTCAAGAAAATCGGTTCAGCCGTTTCGGAGTCTATAGGTAATGGATGCACACACACACAGACACACACACACAAATATCCATTTATAAATAGATTTAGATACATCGTAACATAAGAAAATATCACAAATATACTTCAAGCTCATATATCTCATTGATAATTCTCTTGTTTCATTTTAAATATCCTTTATGAGATAAGGGGTCATAAGAGGTCTATTTGACTTTTTTGTCATGCAAAGGTGGCCTTGACACATAAAGTTACAATAACTTTTTTCTAAATACAATAAGCGTTCTTACTTCTCTATAGATTCCCTCTCATTATTATATACGGATTGGCATAACTTTTTGGGGAAATATCGTGGAGTGGTTTTACGTGACCTTCTCCACAGTTTTAAATTCAGAATAGCCCTTCTCATAGACTTGGTATCAAGGCCAGAGAGCCCAGTCTACACTATTTAACCCATTTGTATTTAATTAAATGACTGCTTACTTTATAACACCCAGCTGATCCCACCAAATGCAGAGCAAAAGTTTTGAACCATGGATATTCGTCTTTGCTGCTGATGTTAACGCTTAGGGTTATCGTAAATTATCCACTTTTCATCGCTACGATGCAAAAAAACTTTCCTATTTTGCCGTTCAAGCAGATGTTCACACGTGACAAAACGCCGTTCGACGGCTCTCGGGTTCAACTTGTACGGCACCAGATTGCCTTCTTTTTTAATTATTCCTAATATTTTCAAAGGTTTCGAAACAGTTGTGTGAGCAACTCGTAATGATCCTGCAAATTCAGCTCGCGCCTGACATGAGTCTTTATGAAGTAATGCCTCCAATTCTTCGTCTTCAAACTTTTTTTCCGTGCGCCAGGGCGTTTTTTATCTTCAGCATCAAAATCATTATTTTTTAAGCATATAATTTAATCTGTGCATGTTATTTCTGTCTAAGCATGGTCACCGTGAGTCTCAACAAGACTTCTGTGTGCTTCTGCTGCAGATTTCTTTTGAATAAAGTAGTGCAGTAAAATTCCCAGCCGATACATTTTCTTTGGCACGAAATCCGACATGTTTAACGCTATGAAAAACAAAGTTGTTTACACTTCAGCGAAATAACGTACACTGAAATTCAAGCTTGCTTATAGTACTGTTATGGTTTATGAAATGGCGAGTGTTCTAAAAACAGAAAAAGGTAGACACACTGACGCCAAAAATTCAAAATTGGGCGGCAAAATAAGGAACCATTTCTTTTGGTAGGAGTAGGAGTAAGAGTAGGAGTAAGAAGTAGGAGAGAAGGACAGTAGTTTTGTGTAGGAGATTTGAAAAGGGGAAGACGCTAGTCAGTTGACCACTAGAGTTCAGAAGGGATAGGTTCGTTTACTACTAGCATCCCACAGTGAAGAGAATTTAGCTAGTCTGCCCCTGTATCCACACAAAATTTAAAGGTTGTAACTTGATGCAAAAACCTAAAGTTTTATACCAAAAATAAGCATCCTTAATTCAAGTTTGTGTTATCTTCTAATTATACCCAAAACGAAGCAACACAACAGTACTTACGCGTTACCATATAAACCTACACACACGCAGTTCTGGGAACGACATCTGTTGAAAAACAGCGAAAACTTATTCAAAGTCCAAATAAATTTTGTTCTCTTGCTATCTCTCGTTATCTTTGTTCTGCCAACCATTTTCACAGTTTCATTCATTCTTCTTCTTCTTCTTCTTCTTCTTCTTCTTCTATGTGCCATGTCTCTTCAGGATGTTGTTGATCTCCACAGCTTCTTTCCTTTGTAGCTCTTTATAATGCTTTCCTTTTTTTTTCTTTTTTGTTATCCTTACTGAATATTTTACTTGCCATCTATTTACTCAAACTTAAGTTATCCATTGCTAAACTTTGCCCTTCTTGTCATGTGAGTGTCAACTTTTTCAAGCCCTCTTTCCTTAAAAATTTCAACTATCTTTTCTTGATATTTAGGATAAATTTCTATTTTGTTTTCATTTTCTCTAAAACTTTCTCATTGTTCACATGTCCCGGCCATAGAATTTTCAGCATTCTTCTGTAGAACCACATTTCTGTTGCTTCAAATCTCTTCTTCATCTGTGCAGAATTTATTGCTATATAGAAGGACTGATAAAAATGTCCTGTTTCTTAATATGTTGCTTAGTTTTTGAAAGGCAATTTTGCTATTCCAATGCACCCTCAAGTTTTGATGTTGTAATTTCCACTCTGTGTTAAAGCGCTTAACAGATATTTAAATTGTCATGCATTATACAGATATTTAAGGAAGATTACAGTTAACCCTGGATGTACGTTGTGGTGTAGTGGATATTGACTCGGAACGACAAATCAGAGTGCCTAGTTCGAATTCCAGGTGAATTCTTTGAATTCACTTATGCACAAATACCCTTAGGAAAGGTATTAATCCATCTCTTCCTCAAGTTCTGGGTTAAATAATAGGACAGATTGGGTTCTATAGCCTTGGTTGGCAACTAGTCTACCGCAGAAAGCAATGGCAGCCTACTGCGGGATAATCTTCTGCCCAGTCAGTCATGCCTCTTTCAAGACATGATAGCCCAAGCGTGTATCATGTATGGCACTCAACTGACAGTTAACCCTAGACTTGAACAGATTAAGATTGTTGTGATCAAGGAAGCATCCTCTTGGGAGTCGGTTCCACAAAGTAGTGGTTCCTGGGAAGAAGTTTCTTTAATAGCACTTACATCTCTCAGATGGAATACAAAGGAAATGTGCACCATTTGCTACAATGTGCACCATTTGGTACAATATGCACCATTTGCTACAATGTGCACCATTTGGTACAATATGCTATAATGCACACCATTTCCTATAATGTGCATGGCAGATCATCACTATGAATCTTAGAACTGAGGAATATAGTTTGTCTGAACATTTTCCATGGAAACAGAGATAGAACAGAGAGAGGTTTGCAATGTTTTGTCTATGAGAAAGGAGTTGTAGGGTAAAAAAAATAACAAGTATGTGAAAAATCCTTTGGATTTAATGTCAATAAAGAACCTAAGAGGAGTTGATCTGTGATGGTCGCAGTATGTACTGGGTTAAACTAAAACAATACTAAGTTAGCAACTGTAATAAGTGTCATACCATAGCCTAAGAAGAACAAGGTGCCTGAGTGTTGATCTAAAAGGTTCCCTCATAACCACCAGGCACAGAAACGGGCCTCAAACTTACTAGCAGTTGCCCTGAAATGTAAGGAAGTCAACCTATGTGTGTTGGACTTTTTTTGGATACATGTATACTGGGCAGACACCCATGGGCTAATTGAAGGCTTAATCAATCAGGAAGCTCAAAATATTCAATGTGGTGTGTATAAAAGGCGGCCATATTTTTCCGAGTATTATAGATCTAGTCCAGTTCAGGAGAGGGTCTTATTCGGGAAAGTTAATCTTTGACATTGTTTTATTGAACAGATTAAGTGCTGCGAGGATACTCTATATCCATATACTATGATGGATATGGTCAACAGATGCCAAGAGGATACTCTATAGCCATGAATGTTACCAACATTCCTTTGAAGATGAGCTTAGGATATGAACATACAGAATCACCAGTTATACAAAGGTCTCCTCGAAGAGAAAAAGACAAAGAGTATTTCGCAACCTTTTGAGTTGATCAATGTCTGAAAAAATTCCCTCGGCCACATACCCTCATGCCAACACTAAAACAAAGTCCAGAGGAAGATTAGAGAAAATTCTAGATTTGGACAGATTAATATTGTAGCCATTGGGGAAGCACCCTCTTGTGAAATTATCAGATATAAAAGATTTAGTTTCATATTTTTGTCAGACATTTGTCAGGTAAATATATCAACTGCACTAACATAAGCATTGTTAGAATATAAAATAAAGATAAAATTTCAAATGCTAGTTTGAAGAAGTGAAATTCCAGGCTGGAGCTTTATAAAATGTGTATCTTGTGCCTACATTAGTTAATATTGTGATAGTCACTTTGAATAGAGGATGAGAAAATAGCGGCAAATGATAAAATAATAACATGAATTATCTCCCTTTTCACCCAACCAGATGAAACACGTTTCTCTCAACATGCAACACTGTTGTCTGTTTATGACTGCTTTACCAAAAGGAAGTGAACATCAAGGGAAGAAAAACTGATTTCAGAAAATGTTTTATTAGCCCAAAGCTTCTTCTGAACGATTTAATCGACAGTAGAAAAGAAATAAGAGCAAATGTTTGTTTCTGGAATTTCTGCTGATAGAGTAAAAAGAGCAAGGGAAGAAGAGAATATAAAAGAAAGCTGTTCAGAAGAACATTGTGTACAATGCGTAGAAAGAAAGAAAGAAAGAAAGAAAGAAAGAAAGAAAGAAAGAAAGAAAAACAGTATAAGAAGAAAAAGCAAATAAGTCAAAAATTGAAATAGAAGAAAAAACAGCTGAATAAGAAAGAAAGAAAGAAAGAAAGAAAGAAAGAAAGAAATAAAGAAAGAAAGAAAGAAAGAAAACTATAAAAAAGAACAGGTGAATAAATAATTCAGAAAAAAAGAAAAATAGAAGGGAAACTAGATAAGGGAAAGAGAACAAGTGAGTAAAAAAGAAAGAAACAAAGAAGAAAGAAAAGTTGCTGAGGAGAAAAAAAGCAGCTGAATAAGAAAGAAAGAAAGAAAGAAAGAAAGAAAACGAAAAGCTGGACAAGGATAAAAAGAACAGGTTAATAATTCAGAAAGAAACAAACAAACAACGAGGCCAAGAAAGAAAAAAGAAAGAAATAAAACTGGATAAAAAGAAAAAGATCAAGGCAATAAATAAGAAAGAAAACTGTAATAGAAGAAAAGAACAGGTGAAAAAGAATGAAAGAAAAAAGGAAAGAAAGAAAGAAGAAAAAGATAAGAATGAAAACTGGATATGAATGAAAAATAGATGAATAACTAAGATAAAAAGAAAAAAGAAAGAAAGAAGAAAGAAAACTTGTGGAGGAGAAAAAGAACAGGTGAATAAGAAAGAAAGAAAGAAAGAAAGAAAGAAAGAAAGAAAGAAAGAAAAACCGTATCAGGAGAAAAAAGCAAATAAGTAAAAAAACTGAAATAGAAGAAAGAAACAGGTGAAAAAGAAAGAAAGAAAAAGAAGATAAGAATGAAAACTGGATATGAATGAAAAATAGGTGAATAAATATGATAAAAAAATAAAGAAAGAAAAACAGCTGAATAAGGGGAAAAGAACAGGTGCATAAATAAGAAAAAGAAAGAAAGATGAGGAGAAAAAACATGTGAATAATTCCTCATTATATTTTTTTTTTTTAATCATATCACCCCAAGCAAGGCGAAAACGCCACTGATGCGCAGGAGGCTATGTAAGAGTGAAAAGATTGGAAAAGAGAAAAACCGGAAACCACAACCTAAACAGGAAACAAGGGATGAGCCTCTTCACCTGTTCAATAGACGTGGGTGGAGTGTGAACCGGACGATAGTTTAGTCTATCTTCTCCAATTGAAAAAAAGAAAAAAGAAAAGAGTGAAAAGATTGGAAACGAGAAAGCCGGAAACCACATCCTAAACAGGGAACAAGGGATGAGCCTCTTCACCTGTCCAATAGACATGGGTGGAGTGTGAACCGGACGATAGTTTAGACTACCTGCTCCATTTGTAAAAAAAATAAAAATAAAAAAAGAGTGAAAAGATTGGAAAAGAGAAAAACCGGAAACCACAACCTAAACAAGAAACAAGGGATGAACCTCTTCACCTGTTCAATAGACGTGGGTGGAGTGTGAACCGGGCGATAGTTTAGACTATCTGCTCCATTTGAAAAAAAAATAAAAATAAAAAAAGAGTGAAAAGATTGGAAAAGAGAAAAGCCGGAAGCCACCACCTAAACAGGAAACAAGGGATGAGCCTCTTCACCTGTTCAATTTGGAGTAGATAGACTAAACTATCGCCCGGTTCACACTCCATCCATGTCTATTGAACAGGTGAAGAGGCCCATCCCTTGTTTCCTGTTTAGGATGCTGTTTCAGGTTTTCTCTTTTCCAATCTCCTCACTCTTTTTTTTTCAATTGGAGTAGATAGACTAAACTATCGCCTGGTTCACACTCCATCCACGTCTATTGAACAGGTGAAGAGGCTCATCCTTTGTTTCCTGTTTAGGAGGCGGTTTCCGGTTTTCTCTTTTCCAATCTCTTCAATCTTATGTAGCCCCGTGCACATCAGTGGTGTTACCGCCTTGCTCGGGGTGATATGATTAAAAAAAAAAAAAGACGCGGGTGGAGTGTGAACCGGGCGATAGTTTAGACTATCTGCTCCAAGTGAAAAAAAAATAAAAATAAAAAAAGAGTGAAAAGATTGGAAAAGAGAAAAACCAGAAACCACAACCTAAACAGGAAACAAGGGATGAGCCTCTTCACCTGTTCAATAGACATGGGTGGAGTGTGAACCGGGCAATAGTTTAGACTATCTGCTCAAACTTCAACTGTCTTTTTCTGGTGTTAAGAATCAGTTTCTTTTTTGTACCCATCCTCTGACCTGTGAGTATCAGATTCTCCAAGCCCTCCTTCCTCATTATATGTCCCAAAAACATCAACTGTCTTTTCCTGGTGTTAAGAATCAGTTTCTTTTTTGTGTCCATCCTCTATCTGACCTGTGAGTATCAGATTCTCCAAGCCCTCCTTCCTCATTATATGTCCCAAAAACTTCAACTGTCTTTTCCTGGTGTTAAGAATCAGTTTCTTTTTTGTGTCCATCCTCTATCTGACCTGTGAGTATCAGATTCTCCAAGCCCTCCTTCCTCATTATATGTCCCAAAAACTTCAACTGTCTTTTTCTAGTGTTAAGAATCAGTTTCTTTTTTGTATCCGTCCTCTGTCTGACTTGTGAGTATCAGATTCTCCAAGCCCTCCTTCCTCATTATATGTCCCAAAAACTTCAACTGTCTTTTTCTAGTGTTAAGAATCAGTTTCTTTTTTGTATCCGTCCTCTGTCTGACTTGTGAGTATCAGATTCTCCAAGCCCTCCTTCCTCATTATATGTCCTAGGAACTTCAACTGTCTTTTTCTGGTGTCAAGTATGAGTTTCATTTTAGTTTCCATCCTCTCCAAAACCTCATCATTGCTCACATGTTCAGTCCATGGTATCCTCAGCATCTTTCTGTAGAACCACATTTTGGTTGATTCAAGTCTCTTCTTTGAGGTGATTGTTCATCATTCACTGCCATATTGAAGACCAAACATCACATATCACTCCAATACTCTCTTCTTTGTTTCCAGCAAAATTTTCTCCTTATTGATATAAAAAAGAATTAAACAATCGCATCCCAAATGTAAACCTTTTCTCGGCAAAATTCTGATATTTCTTCAGTCATTCAGACTTTGGAAAGTGTGTTCTTTCAGGAACTTTTCAGCACCCAAAATAAAATTGATGCTATAAAAAATATTAGTAACCCTTCAAAAATGGTTTACTCTTCAGTCATTATTTTATAAAAAATTAAGTAGCATAAAACAAACACTTATCAACAACTAGCAGTATAGCCCGGCATTGCTCGGGTGTAATGAAAGCTTTAAAACTAATCCATTATGCTGGAGCTCAGACTCAGCCTAAAGAATATTTGTGTGAAGTTTGGTGAGAATCGGAAAAAAATTGTGGATTTATATAAAGGACATACAGACAAATAAACAGGCACACACAGACATCTTGCCTTTTATATATATATATTATCAATTTTCTGCACTATTGTAAGAACTGCAACCTTGAAACTTCTGAATATCATTTCTTATGTCTTTGACTATGAGCATATCAAATTTGATTAAAATCGGACAACTCCTTCTATAACCAGATTTTTTCGATTATTGATTTTCGATATTTATCTGGGATACCTCAACACAAAACCTAGCTAAGAACACTCGCAGACGCTTATAGTACAACTGTGTAAATTTTCAAGAAAATTGGTTCAGCTGTTTCAGATTCTATAAGTAATGGATACACACACACACAGAAAAAAATTCTATTTATAAATAAGTTTAGATTTAGATAATTTTCTTAAATGCTGTTGTTGATGAAGTATTAAAATGGACTTAAACAACTTAAGCAATAATCTTGTTTTAAACAGAAATTAAACTATTCTATTATAAACAAATACACACTAATAAAAAACAAGACAAAAAATATAATTTCCTGCTATGTCAGAATCAATGAACTTATAGCTTCAAAACTAATAAGCTTGACTTCAGTCACTTTCTCACTGACGTGATATGACTTCCCTCTATTTTTTCTACAAATTTTATCATGGCTTCTACTCCAATAATCTTCTATCCCTAGTGTCCCAATCACCCAAATTTACTCGATTGGCAACTAGTTTCCACTCTTTTACCATCAAAATAGTCAAATGCAACATCCTCTTCTACTGTAGCAGGTTCCTCATTTGCATTTCTTGCCTGTGGAGCTCCTTTCCTTATACTTGCTTCACAATAGATCAGTCAGTCAGTTAAGTGCCATACGTGAAACACGCTTGGGCAATCATGTCTCGAAAGAGACATGACTGACTGAGCAGAAGATTATCCCACAGTAGGTTGCCAGTGCTATAGAACCCAATCTGTCCTGCTATTTAACCCATAGCTGGAGGGAAAAGATGGATTAATACCTTTCCCAAGAGTATTTGTGCATAACTAAATGCAATGGATTCAGCTGGAATTCGAACTCGGCTCCCCGATTTCTCGTTCTGAGCTGATACCCACTGCACCACAACACACATCCATATTAGATACAATCTCCAAAAGTGTAAGTGTCAGTTACCATCTTCTGTCTTCTTGATTCCCAATGTTGTCTTGTTCTTTCTTTGACATCCCCGAAAAACTTTCCCCTGTTTTTTTTTTCCCTTTTTTTCTATCACTGCAATCTCCTGCTCACCCAGTGGTGCAACTACCTTGTTTAGGGTGAAACAATTAAGAAAAAAATCAACAAATAACATTGAATATTTACATTGGCCACACATGCACCATACTTGAAGGTTGACCTGTCAAAATTTAGTGCATTTTCTGGACATATAGATCAACACATTACAAACAAAAATAATATTAACATCAGACTAATTTGAATATATAACATTAAATATTATATAGGACACATTGCATTGAAAAACGTAAGATTCTAGAAGTCATTATAATACAGAAGAAATAGACAAGCATATCTTTATTCATTGGCTTTGTATATTGAAATATGTATAAAAAAAGTACGAGGGTAAATATTAGATAAATGTATTCTTGGCTGTTACAGATTACATCATATTTAACTAATATATATATATATATTTACACTCTTGCCCTTCAATTGAGCACTTTGGAGAAATGATAGACTTTAAAAACAGTAGTTAACAGTAGTCAACACTGTACACCTCATGTTGGAGTTTTTGGATACCCTTGTATACTAGTGAGTCAACAATGAACTGACTCATTTGATAGTTGACCAATAGAAGGGTTAGCCAATCAGAAGGCTCAAAATATTCAATGTGACATTTATAAAGGCGATCATATTTTTCACACTGACAAACTGTGATACAGTGAAACAGGCTTGTAAGTGGATGACTAATATATATATATATATATATATATATATATATATATATATATATAAAATCATTTCATTTCACACCAGGAATGCCACTATTTCACAGGGAATCAAAGGAATGCAAGTGAAATAGAAGACTGAAAAAAAGACAGAAGTTGAACAGGATTTAAGACGTCAAATTATGGCAACTGATATTGAATTTAAATTTTTGAAAATTGTAGTTATCAGGGAAACAAGTAAATGGAAAGGAGTTCCACAGATGAGAAGTGCAAAAAAAAGAAATTGTTGGAGTAGAAGTGGCAGTTGCATTTATCTATTTCAACAGTAAATGGGTGGGACCTAGCTACCAATCCAGTAGCACACTTAATGTGGTTAGTGCACCAGGATAAAAAAAAAACTCATCAGAGCAGTTACCATAAAAATATTTAGAGAAAAAGACTTAGAGAAGTCATGTCAAGTTGGTGAGAAAGTGACTGAAGTCAAGACGTCTGGTCTGGAGAGATTACATTACTAATCTGTTATGGAGTACAACACAGAAGATTGTGTGCTGTATGTAAGTACAAATGTCAGTCCCTTATGTTTGACGTACTGGTGGGAACTTTGTATTATCACATAGTAACACTGAGTAACTTGCCTGGTCGCTTACTCATATTTTTTCTCTGACTACCTGCTAAACTGTTCCTTATATTAGGAGGGAGAGTCCACTATCCTTAGATAGGTGAGTTCACCATAACAAAATCCTACTTTGGATTTTATCAAGAATTTTGAAATGTATAGCAGGAGTGCCAGACCAGATATGGTAACAGTATTCAATGCATGGACAAATGGCAGATTTGTAAATGTCAAAGATGGATTTAGATAAGAAAATTATCTTACACAACACAGTGATCTAACTTTACTTTCAGTTGAAAAGTGAGGCCAAGAAAGAACAGTGTGTTGCTCTCCTTATGTCTAGTGTCAGCCATAATGATGGTAAGCAGAAATGGTTTTTCTATGTTGTTTAATTCAAATGAGTTTATGTGCGAAAAACTGCAAAAAAAAACAACCTTAACTTGGGAATAGAGATGGTCTAATTTTACTGTACGACAACGCACGCTCACATG